>JAODVN010028561.1:0-10872 GCA_025434125.1 Chologaster cornuta
CCTGCTCAGAGCTATTGAGGTATACTGTCTCAATACAATAACTAAATGATGTGATTACAGATCCCCTGCGTTTAAATGAGATGCTTTTCCAGCGAGCCGCTAATTGTCACATCTGTTAGTGCGTGGCACAGCTAGGCGGAGGGGGCGGCTTGAGCTATTGCACATCTGCTAATTGCTACAAACAGGTAGCAGATGCAAGCTGCTGCCACTGAGCTGCCACCAATTAGCCAGGGAGAAGCTCAACGACAGGCAACCAAGCAGCCGTTCCCCACAGTGACATGGGGAAGAGATTTGCCAGAGGCATATCAGTCAAGCTATGGGGGGATGATGGTGTGAATGGGGAAGATTGTGTATATGGGGATAAGGAAATGGCTCTTGTTTCCTCCTAAACAGCAGGTGCCAACTTAGTTCAACCTGACTGGTTTGGCTGGTTGGACTGTTTCTGGTGCCATCTGTGATTTGGCTCTAGCTATTGGACCAGAGCCAGTCCAGTGATGATTAACTGATAAGCCTACATTAAGAACCAACTGGGGCTTTCCAGGTCCAACCAAACAACTCTTTGCAAAGGGTTGAGGATGTTTCTTATTGTTCAGATGTGGTTCATTGGTACACAAGTGGGGCAAGCATTTATCTTACTGTAACAAAAATGGCATACCGTTTAAATTAAGATTATCATGCTTTCACCCTTACATGTATACTTTTATTTAATTTAACATAACAAGATTAGAAATAGTAATACAAAAATACATGTTTCACCCTGAACATAACATTTGAAAACCATTGGACTATAGGAACACAGTTTTAAGGAAATGGATTTCATCTATGTGAGTGGTTCATTATTTAGTTTATTTCAAATTTTTATGAAAAGTCTGCATTTTGTTCTAAATATAAGGCTACCTTATTGGCTGGTCTTCCTGAAATATAAGCACTCACAGCCAATCCTTTCAGTGCCCCAGCCATGTGATAACTGTTAAAGTCAAACAAATAACCAGCTAATCTAATTTTCCTTTTAAATTACAAGGCACAAATTCAGACACTGGAACTAGGATTGTTTGGGGACAGTACAGCCACAGATTAATCATGTCCTGTAATAAACGACACCCAGCTAATTAATTAGAGAGTGAATAAACCATCTCTAAATAACAGTCAACCTAAATTGGTCAATACAGTCTTGTTGAAAGCTGTTGGATCTGTGGAGCTTCACATTTACATCCCCCTTAATGGGGCAGAATGTTTAGTAATGACTGTTTATGTTAACAGTGGTCTATAGCGCAGGTGACACAAGTCTGTTAGTTAATTAGTTCCTCCTCGTTGACTTGATGCCCGGGAGACAGCATTATCTCGACCGCTGTCTGCTCCCATTCTATCTCCAGGTCCCTAGCAGGCATACAAGGCATACCAGCATGGCAGGACCGAACACACCATGGAACACACTCATGATTCATGACCTTTCACACTTGGATCCAGGTGTCGCTCATCAATTATGCATTAAATTCAGTAATTGTTGTGATTACATGTGGATATAGTCAAATGGCCCTTTGTTTTGCCTGTTCTTTCTAATGGGTTTTACTATGTATATTACTATATACGTAGAGCTGAATCCAGAATGGCTTTTAGGTTATTTATTTGTAACTGAGCTAAGTGTCTGGGCTTGTTGCAGAGCCTCTACGGGTCAGATATGTCTTTGTGTTCCAGCTCAACATCCTGGTGGACACGGGGAGCAGTAACTTTGCTGTGGCTGCAGCATCACACCTCTTCATTACTCACTACTTCAACACTGAATTGTGAGTGACATGGTGCTCTATAATCAGATAGCAGCGCACACACACTGTATGGCTTGATTGGTTTAAAGCTTGAAACTGTCAGCACTCTGCAGCTGGCACGTGGATTAGTTAATGGCACACTGTAAGAATGGGTTTTTAATTGTTATTTGCACATAAAGGCCTAGTGATGGTTAAGTTTCAAATCAAATGTCCCATTATAGCAGCAACATTCATGAGCAGTTGTGTTCTTATTACCATTTCATCAGTATTGTAGGAGTTGGTTTGACCTCTTCCCGTGTGTAGTTCCAGTACCTACCAGTCATCTGGCCGGGAAGTGGCTGTCCGATACACCCAGGGCAGCTGGGAAGGTGAACTTGGCACTGACCGTGTCTCTATTCCTCATGGCCCTAATGGGACCTTCATCATCAACATCGCCGCCATCTTGGATTCTGATGGATTTTTCCTCCCTGGAGTCAACTGGCAGGGTATCCTGGGTTTGGCATACCCCATTCTGGCACGGGTAAGGTTGATGGCGTTATTCAGAGCAGTTGTTGCAAGCAAGCATTTCATTATATTTTAATTTGTTTTTCTTAAATGCATAATTGATACTAATCAGAATTATAGTCTGGTAGAATGCATTAATATTTAGCAAATTATTGTAATTTAAATTTAAATAAAAATCGAATTATTGTATTTCCATTTGAACTAATGCTTTTTTCTACTTTATACTGGTATAATGTGTCTAAGAGTTTATGATTACCTTGAACAACTACTTGTTTCATCACGTTTTGCACACTTGAAAGCACTACCGCTTGTGTAAAATTATATATTTATCAGAGGTTATATGAAGAGTCTAAGTTTAAAATACCAATACAATGTAATGGTAAAGCCGATCAGCAATTAACTTTTCCTTCTGAATGAAGGTTAATAACACACAAGGTCAATGAAAGTTAATCTTAATATTAGTTAATGGTCGACTGGTTTTTCCTGCTGGATCAGGGGTTTGAAACCCATAAAGGCAAAGTTATGGAGTTAATAAGTATTTGTTTTTCCTTCTGAATTAAGGTTTAGAAAGAGTCAAAGTTCTTTGAATTTATCTTAGGATGACGTATGGCATATAATGTAAGAATTTGTTCAGAATCGTGAACTCAACTGAGACGATAATTTCTCCCTTTATGCTGATAATGGCATCCTGATGTAACCGATTTATAGGACATACACTTGTGCAGGATGTTATGTTTCGGCTAGCCTACGGGTATCACATGTAAATCATGTGTCACATGGACAGTGTTGGCAGATGGCAAATAAAAAAAAACGATTTGAAGTTCAAGAAGACAGAGCATCCTTTAGTCTTCTTTTTCCTCATACCTACAAACACTGTTCTTCTTACACACAAGGCGATGGCACTGTATGCACAGTTACATGTGCATGTTTTAAAGTATTCAGTTCTGGGATTTGCATGTGACTATGTTAGCTTTAACCGCTTAGAGCAAACATACTGTAATTCATTGTAGTACTGTTTCCTGGTGGACACCTCCCTAAAAATACACATAAGGCCAGCTGAGTTCACCCATTCAGTTCAGGTTTTGTGTGTTATTATTTAACCTTTTTAAAAATGTCTAGATTTCTTCTTTAGTTTTTCAGAGGAAGTTCATGCTTTTATATTAGTAGACAGTCATAAAATGAGTATACATGGAACATTGTGAGCTTTTTATTCTTGGAACTGTTCTATGCTGTGCCTTCTTTATACATTTTATACATATTTTATTTTATAAGCTGCTTGTATTGTGGGTATCCAGGAAATGTAAACTACAGTGTATTTACTGTTTACTCAGTGTACTCGATGTGTTCTCAATGTAGTAAGCGTCAAGCCAGAGACCTAAAATACAACGCTTGAAGCCTGAGCAGACTGTTGCAATGTTCTTTCCTTCAGCCAGACTCTTCAGTGGAGCCCTTTTTCAACTCCTTGGTGAGACAGACGGGCGTTCCTAACGTCTTCTCCCTCCAGATGTGTGGGGTTGGTATGGCAGCTGAAAGCACCGTTGACCCAGCTGGGGGTAGTCTTGTGAGTAGTCAGGAGGACCCGCCTGAGGTCCAAGTGTGTCAAGAAGGACTGTGTGGGTTTGGAAGTCTGCACTGAAACAAAGGGTGCCATTTGTTATTTGTGTGAAACAGCGTGAGCATTCAGTGGCAGCCAGGTTCTGGAATGAGATAACCGGAGGGGACCTCGGGACCCCTTTAGTTTTGAGTTGACTTCAAACTGTTTCTTTTGATTACAACTAATCTAAATTCCATTTGAATAAAATGTGCATTGTGCTAACATGTTACCTAGCTTGTTTATGACTTGTAATATTATTTTGTATGTTTTTTTTTTTTACATTGTTTAAACTATTACATTCACACTGACGGATAACTTACGATTTAATAGACACTTTAAAGCTAAGGAGACAAAGCAGCTCGTTGTGTTGTTGTGTCACCCACGGCTTCATTGAATTCCACCGTTTTCATTGGCGTCTCATTCTAGTTAGCATGTAGATGATTAAGCTAAGATAGCACTCTGCTGAAAGCAGGTCTGTCACTGTTGCAGAAATGGCCTCCCTCTGATTCTGTCATACGACCCATTGAAAGAAGCAGATGGATAAAATGGCAGGGTGCATTGTGTAGCCTACTACTGTATATTCATGCTGCCAAAGTATACTCTTAATAGTCTGTTGCTGTTTGTACAGCTAACTTGCCACTGACATATTGTTTGTGTTTCTTAACTTTTCTAGATAATGGGAGGGGTTGAACCAACTTTGTACCGGGGGTCGATGTGGTACACACCGATAAAAGAAGAATGGTATTACCAAGTAGAGGTGTTAAAGCTGGAGGTTGGAAACCAGAATCTCAACCTAGACTGCAGAGAGGTAAAAACAATTACTCTGAAATAGTTTTATAAAAATATTTTTAAGAAAAGCAGCAATCACCATTGTGTGTGTGAAAGTGTGTGAATGTGAGACAATACTGTACAGCACTTTGAGTATCCGGAAGGTAGGAAAAGCGCTATGTAAATGCAGTCCATTTACCAAAAGAGTTAAATAAATTTAATAATTAATTAATTGGTTAATTCCTGACAGTAATATTGAACAGCTAAAATGTCTCCCTTTTCCCCAGTATAATATGGATAAAGCCATAGTTGACAGTGGGACGACACTGCTCCGGCTGCCTGTCAAGGTCTTTATTGCGGTGGTGGATGCCATCACACAGACCTCTCTGGTAGGTTCCTTCTTCACACACTGCTGGGGAAGTATTCTCAAGTGTGGCAGAAAAGCATGCAGTCGCTACGCTATTCAAGGACGTGACTCTGAGACTCGGAGGGCACGCTGTTGTGCGCATACCGTATGTGGTTGCAATTTTCCGCTTTCGCTCTAAAAGCAATCTAGCGGTTGATTTGAACCCAGATGAGACATTTCTCTAGGTGGCATATAGCAGTTTAGGTATAGACTCTTCTAGGCTTCTCAGTATTACATATAAGACATTCACTAGTTTTCTTTACAAATACAATTTACGTTTTGACCTTATTTCTTGGCCTGTGGTGTTCTTTCCTTCCTCGCCCAGATTCAGGACTTCTCTTCTGGCTTCTGGGCTGGCACCAAGCTGGCATGCTGGAGGAAGGGGGAGATTCCATGGATGTTTTTCCCCAAGCTGTCTATCTATCTGAGAGCCACCAACACCAGCCAGTCCTTTCGCATAACCATCCTCCCCCAGGTACAGAGGAGAAACTCCCTCGCTCAAAGACCCGTCATGGAGTTCTCTCTCAACCTAAATGACATCTCCAGGTTGATTCTGACATGCTGTTCTCTCATCGTACACAACCAATATCCCTGTTGCCCTGCAGCTATACATCCAGCCAATCACAGTGGCGGAGGGAAGTCTAGACTGCTACCGATTCGGCGTGTCATCCTCCACCAACGGGCTGGTGATCGGTGCTACCGTCATGGAGGGCTTCTACGTTGTGTTTGACCGTGCCCAGCGCAGAGTGGGCTTTGCATTAAGCAACTGTGCAGGTGAGAGCGATGGATAGATGTACCTTGTTAATTTACATGTTCTTACGCGTGTAGAGTCACTTTTGGTGTAGTGGTAGATGTATTTCTACATGACATTTGACCAACTCCAGATTTGTGCCAGTGTCTGGTCAGTGGCACTGACTGGAGGGTGAACCTGACATGTTTTGATAGTGGGGGAAACTTGAGCACCCGGAGGAAACACGCGCACACACACACACACACACACAGGGAACATGCAAACTCCTCACAGAAAGGCCGGGGCGACTAGGGTCGCTCAGAAGGGTTCATGTCATTACCAGCAGGGTCAACCCAACAGTTTACCTATGAGACCCATGAATTGGGTGGGCAGGACAGAGTTTTAGCGAAGTCCTTATAGGCAAGTTCCATTTCAGAATTCTCCCTTAGAGCTCAATTGACCTTATTCACATGGCAGCCATCTTCCTCTGATGTCAGGCTCGGGATGAGAAATAGGCGCTACTTTCAGCTGTGATCAGCATTTGGTTTTCCTGTTCGTGTCATATTCTTGTCAAAATAATACAGCAGCACGTCTTCTCTATACCGTGTCTCTGGCATAAGCAAAGGTATTGGAACACTGTAATGTATTTCAATGGAAGTCAAAAGGGAGCCCTTCTGGTCTCTTTTGCAAGCGTGGCATTTTCATGTTTTCGGCTAATGTAGGCTGCGCCCAGACAGCCGCTGCCTGGCCACTGATCGATATTCCTCCTGCAGTGGGCAGCGGCGTGGCGCTCTCTGAGATGGCGGGGCCGTTCTCGGCGGCGGACGTGGCCACGGACTGTTCCGGAGGGAAGCTGCAAGAGCCTCTCCTGTGGATGGTGTCCTACGCTCTGATGGGCGTCTGTGCCGTGGTGCTCCTCATCCTGCTGCTCCTGCTGGCACTGCCCTGCCGTTGCCGGCGGCGACGCAACGGGGAAATCACAGACGAGTCGTCGCTGGTGCGCCACCGCATCAAGTGACTGAGACGGGCGGCACCTGCACAGGCCCGGGGGCAGTGGGCGGAGCCTGTTTCTACCAGTGGGGAAAGGGGGGAGAGCTCGACCTGCACTGACCAATGAGCATCTCCGACTGGAGGACACACACATCCACTCCACTCACAGTGGTCAAGACGTCGGCCTCGTAAAGTCACACTACGGGCGTTTGCCCCTCCCTGTGTGTACAACAAGTCACCACTAATGATTAAACTAATTTCTTTTTGCACTTGTTGCAAGTCTACACTATAATTCTGGTGCGCAACATGTACAATAAATAATTCAACAGCAAATGATGCTGTACGTCCAAGAGATTATTGTGCTACAGTTTGATAAAGGAATATTTCCAGACAAATTATTAGATGTTTACAGTGCCTAAAGTCTCACATTTTTCTGCATACTGTACATAGGCATATCAGTGGTTTGAGACTGCCACATTGCACTTATTTAAAGCTGATCAACACTGTCCCAACTTTCTGTGTGGGTGTTTTATTAATACTCTAAGCAAACAGTCAGTTTGATAGTTCAATTAAGTTTAATATGATTGTAAAACAGAATAAAGTTTTGTGTGTTTCTGTATGTGTGTGCGTGTATATGTATGTGTGTATATATTTATATATACACACACACACACTTTCATGGAAGCAATCACATCTCTGGGTACATTCAAGTAATGTATCACTGCTGTTAGCAAGTGGGACATTTGTATTCTAAACTTTTAAATAGGTCGTCACATTATGCAAGCCTATGTCAAAAGACAGGTTATTTCAGTGATGTTGGAGGGGTGGAACTCAAAACAATTTAAAATAATCAACTTTCACAAAAATGTTATTACATTTTGTAGTATATATACATTTCTGAAGCTCAAGTATATGTGTATCTGCTTCAAAACCCTGCTTGCCTACATTTTTTTCCAATAGTGATAGAAATCTTACTTGAGATTATATATAATTATTTTGAGATAGTAAGTCGCAACTACGTTTATTTTATAACTGACAAATGGGCTTTAAGGTAAAATGTGTCAAAAGTGTCAATTTTATATAACATTCGATCAAATTATATAAAAAAATATATTTTGTTGGGATTAGAAAGCTCGATTACAATAAATTATGAAATATACTGTAAATAAAATTTGAATTCTAAAATGTACAATCTTTATTCATTTATTGAAATTTATACATCACTTCCAATGTTTTACTTTCTAAGTGAACCATACACACTCCAGAGGTAATTTTGCATATTTGAAGTATTTTGTATAGTTGAAGAATTAAATATCTGTTGTGTACGGTTTATCATTGTACAGTTGATTTAAAATGTGAAATAAATGGAACCAAAGACTGAGCAAGAATATAATGTCAATAAATATCATTATACATCTTGAAGGAAATGTAATTAAAACAAACCACACTACATTTTTCCATTCACAAACTGATAAACAATTCAGACTATTTTGCAATATAGGGACATCTTGAATTGAATTAAATTAAAACATGAAAACAACTAAATATAGTTACCAAAGTGCTGTTAGCATAGCTGAACAATGACAGCCAATAAAAGCTGTGGTTTTGCATTGTTAATAGCCAAACACATCAGTATTTTAATTAAGCACATTAGTATTTTAATTAAACGGTTGATTCGACTTGGTTAAGCAGCATGGTAAACAAAAATATACATAAACACAGCATGGTTCATTTATCGGCTTAGAATGCATTAGCACAGTCGCTTCTACATTGTTCTTCTCTTTCGGAACGTAAGTCTTGATAATTCTGTAAACAGAAAAACAAGTAGAATTTTTTATGATACTCAATGCTTGAACATGTTGTGAATATTATTCCGTGCATATCCAATGTCACAAACTGTAGCTATTAGATATGCAGGTCATTAAATATATCCTTAACTTATTTACAAATAAAGAAGTTCACTCCAGACTGGCTATCCCAGTTTTTCTGCAACATGAATATATTGCAGTATGGAAGTTGTTTTGTATGATCATTTTTAGATTTGAGTTTCTACTTAAACCATAATTTACATAGAACATGCTCGTGGATTTTACTTTTAAGGCATATGACAAGGCCTCAATGAAGTGAAGCTAAATCTTATGAACTGTAGAATAGATTAGACATCTTACTTGCATCTGATGGTAGATCCAACTCAGAAAATAGGTGATATTCCCATAGACCCCTGGTTTGTTGTTCAGTACACAAAGATCTCCCCAGCTATAGTGCCCTAGAAGCCACCATACACCATCCTTGTGGGATACCACAGGGCTACCACTATCACACTGACAATACAATCATGAAGACAATAGAGAATTATACACCATGATCCACCCACACACATATAAAGCTATGATCCCCCTGCTTTAGATCCACTTCTCTGTGATTAAATTGCTGAAGAACATTCTAGTGCACTGTATTACATCCAGGTGTGAATTGCAAAGCTTTGCTGGAGGTCAAGAGATGAAACTAATACTTCAGTTTTCATTGAATATATAAGAGTCTTCAATGCCACTACTACAATATGATACACTAAGTAAGTTTTACTGCTAACACAGAGGTGTCTTCATTGCTGTACTAAAGAGTGAAGTGATTATATATTATTAGAGCTAAGTGATTGCTAATGCTACTGTCTGTGCCCAAACAGTGATCTTTAAAACTCAATGAAAGCTGTCCCCCTAATAGGCTAACCTTTCATAACTTCATGAGACAATATGCTCATTAAAACATGAGTTTGCGTGAGTGTGCATTGGCGTGTATTACCACTCCTCTCTCTATAGCCGCAGCACATATCATATCCTGTGTGATCGCGTTGCCATAAGCCACGGGACGGTTACAGACAGCAGCCTCTAACATGGAGACCTGAGCCTCCATCAGATATGGAGAGCCAGCAGCTAGAAAGAATAGACATCATCGACAGACAGCCTCAAGACATTGCATGAACATCTGAATCAATCAGGAACTGAAGATTTTGTGATGGGCATTTTTATTGTTAATTATTAGAGTAATAACTGTATTTTAATTGTAACATCTGTAACAATAGATGTGAAATCACTCAGCCAAGTAGCGGTCATGCTCTTACTGTTATTTACTTTGTTACAAAATCCTGATGTCCAGAATTCTTGGGAATCTGTGATGTTTAGTCCAGCATTAGGGAGACACACAGGCCCGATGTTTCTGGAAACTTTAAAATAATAGCAATCAGCATAACATACTGCATAAGCCTAGAAGTAATTAAACACTGTAGATTCCTTAATATGAAGGGCTGTGAGCTAAGGAAGCTACAGTCTGGTTTAACAGGAGCTCAACATTGTTTTAATGACTAGAGGGCTGCTCTTGCAGTTAAAGTAGTGAAATACACATATTTTAAAGCATTAATGTGTAATGAATATTTTATTATTATAACCTTTATTTGAATATGGAATTCCAGTGGGAACCCAATAGGCACAGTACATTCTGTACAGCAATATACAAAAGTAAAGTTTTTACTTTGAAAATATAGAAAGTGTGGTACAGTACAAATACAACAGTAAACAAACTGCATTGCAATGCATGCGATGTAAAATGTCCACACCTGTAAAGTCCAAAGGTCTGGATAGTTTCACCATGGCAATGTCATTGTTCAAAGTGAGTCTGTTGTAACCCTCGTGGGTCACAATGTGACTCACAGAGTAGCCAGGGTTGAAGACGGTGCCGAGAGGATCAACTATTCCACAATAGACAAGCCAGTCTTCGGGCTTCCTAGAAGATGGCAGTACAAGGCTGACATAAGCACGGTGTAATGCGTATGTAATCACTCAGCCCAGCATTTAACTACAGTGTTATATTATTTTTATGAATAGAATTATGACATGAACCAGCATATTAATCAGATTGAAAAGAGTATTTAACCTTGCACAGGCCTTTTTTTTATCCAACCTCACAAAGCATTGCAATTGGAGCTTATATTCAGCGCTGTTGTGAATCACACTGATGCCGTGACACACATTTAACTGCCAGTGTTCTACGGCAACAGCCAGATAGAGCAATTTGGTGTTGGTGACTGGCAACAGAAAGCGTCATCAAATAATCGATGTGGGGG
>JAODVN010028668.1:0-10866 GCA_025434125.1 Chologaster cornuta
ACACACACACACACACACACACACACACACACACACACACACACACACACAGGCTTATCTCAATTCAAGCATTCCTATTGGGCAAACAAAGTCATGTGCAAAGTCATCCGTGAACGCGGGAGGCTGAGTTGCACACACAGATGGCAGAGCGTTTTCTGTGAAGTGCTTTATTGTATACAGAAATACCTACTGTACATTGCCGTTCAAGAGATGAACATGTAACTGATTTGTGGCCTTAAAGTCCAAATGTATGAGAAAAATGTATTGTGACACCTTTTATTCATGGGAATTGCAGGTATTTTTAAGCTACATAACAATTTCTTAATTCTGATAGCTTCTGCTTATGTCTCCTCTCTTTTTGGGCGCATTATAATGAACTGAACTGAGTCAGTCACTAACCAGTAGCATGATGTGGGCCAGAGCAGAGGTTATGTTTACAGCCCGTTTGCTCTTCTCTCGGTCCTCTGACACTCTTTAATCTTTTCTCTCCCATGGCCGTGTTTAGTTTTCTCTGTCTCTCTCTCTTCCTATGCAGCCCCCTCTTCCCCCCAGTTGTAGTATTTTTATCCTTCTCTATACGCTGAACGCTGTTAGCGATGGGCAAGGTGGACGTGGATAGGTTAGGGCTTGGGACAAACAAAACAAGGCATCTGTCCTACGGCACAGGGGAAACATATCCAGTTGTGTCACAGACAATAATTATTGTTATAAAATGGTTTAGCATGAAGGTCACTAGTAGTGTGAACCGCCTAGGGAACTTTAACAGCAGAGTACTGTTCATGTTTCTGTTACTTCATCTTGACAGAAGGCTGCAATGGTTTCTTGTTAGTCATTTGTTCTTTTCGTCCTTGGCTGGGTAGCTAGGACATTGTGCACCAGACTATGCACACCATGAAGCAGTCACCATGGTTTATGACTCTACACTCCAAAGCCAGCTACAACACAGTATTGCACACACCTACAGAGAATACAAGAAGTCAGGCTGTTATGCTGGTTTGTTTGCAGTAAGCCTTTGCTGTCATGTATGTGTACGTTACATACATCCTCTAGCTTTCATTGTCAGCGTCAGTGTCAAAAAATATATACAGAAAAACATGTTTTTCTTTCTTTCTCCGGGACTCATTTTGTGTCTCTCTGTACCATGTAGGAATGGCTGGACTTGCGCTGCAGAGGCGTTCGCAATGCCAACGCCTACATCCTGGTCTACGACATTTGCTGTGTGGAGAGCTTTGAATACGTCAAGATGATCCGACAACAGATAGTGGAGCACAGGTATGAATGAGCAGCGATCTGTGTTTACTGAAGACAGCAAGCCGTGGTCCAGGCCGATGGTGTGTGGCAGTGTGACAGACTGTTGGCGAGCAGCGTTGTATTACAATACTGAGCCCTCCTCTCTCTCCTGTGTGCTGACTGTTTATTAATGAGGTGACATTTGAATTTGACACTGATGAGCCACAGCCACACATGCCATGTCTAGTCAGGTTAAACAGCTATCCTTTTTATTGGCACCTTGGTATAGGCATATCTGCATATTCAAAATTGGCTGTTATTGGCTCGGCTGAACAGCGACGTTGCCACACTACTGTATCTGTCTCTGTTGCTTCAGATGTGGTGATTGTAACCGTGGTTTCTTCTACCATGGGAAGTATATCTTCCCACTAAATGCCTGAACCGTGACAGCCGGCCTGTGCTTATGGACCGTGACATAAAACCACTTCCACCAGCAGTAGGAGTGCAGACATCAGGGAGAGAGGAACGCAAGGAGAGGAAATGTACTATGGGCAATGAAGTATAATGGGGAGGAAGAAGAGAAGGGAATGAAAAAAGGAGTAGTGTGAATATTTACTGGATATTATTGATGTTTGCTGGGATTTCTGTATTTTGTCAAGCTGTAAGGAGCTGAGAGCTATTTTGTTTCTTCCAAACCTGACTGTGTGAGGGCTTTCTCTTTCCTCTGAAGCCCACAGCTGCCTTTGATGTGATGAAGACTGTGCACTCCCCCCCATTTCTCTATCCCCACCCTCCTACCCACACACACAACAAGGTTCAAAACGGCTGGTTTAGCAAATATCCTTTGAATTATTGGTACATACATGTATACAAGTTAATATTATCTATTTTCTAATTTGAATTAAATTCCATTAGATTTTAACCGCTCTCAATTGCTTGACAGTTGCAGAACAAACAACAGCATTTAATATCAGGCGGTAAAATCTGTCCGTAATGCTCACCTCCAGCTTGCAATGCATCTTTGCAATCCAACACGCTTTACATCACATTTTGCCCCACAATGTGTCTCAGTCAGTGCAGAGTGTGGAATGCCCCTCAAGCTTATGAGCTCTGATCTATCAGTCCACCCCCGCAATCCTTAGGAAAACCATGAGAAGCTGCGTATTGCGCTCACCGCACCGAGCCACTGCAGCAAAAAGCCCCAGTGTTTCATTGAGAGGTCACAAGGACAAATGTCTGTACAGCGTGTTGTACTTGTTAATTAAGCAATTATAATTAGCCTCTAAAGCAGTACTCACACACACACACACACACACACACACGCCGCACACACACCTAGAATAAAACGCAACCAGTTGACAGTTCCGCTGGAGCTCACAGGCACACGTCACCCATGTTGCAGCAATCCACACACATTAGTTTGTCAAGCTTGGCTGACAGCACGCCTGACAGTAAAACTCTTGTCACCGTGGTGATGCAGCTGACCTTCAGGTTGTTAGAGGGGAGAGGAGGAGGAGACAGTGGGGTCTGTCACATGGGTTATTATAATCACTTTAAAACACATCTGGAAATGTGTTGCCCTTACTGTTTTATTTTCATGCTATCAGACCCGCATTTAGAGTATTGCCTTTGTTACAGTTATTTATCAGTTATTTGCTGTATTTTCTTGTTTATATTTATGCGATACATGCATAAATGTATGTATTTTGTTTATATGTTACAGTAATATGTTTATATTTACCTTAACATGGTAATTATGGTACTTTACTATTATTCGTATTAGTATTATGATCAAAAGTATTTAGAGGTAGTAAGAAGCACTAGTTAGCATTAGTAGAATACGTAACTTTAGTTTTGTATTCTATTCTCTATATATATCTACAGCTCTGGAAAGAAAATAAGAGACCACTGCAGCAATTTATCTGGTTTGACTATTTACATTACATTTCTATTTATATATACAGTATATTTTGTATTTTGCCTCCTGAGAGTGAACCGCCTAGAGAATTTTACAGCAAAGTACAGTTCTTGTTTCTGTTAACACGTCTTGACAGAAGGCAGCATTGGTTTCTTGTTAGTCATTTGTCCTTTTCATATTATTATACTGTAAAATGTTATATTTACATTTAAAGTATATTTATAGGATTTTAGTTTCATAGATGTGCTGTTTTATTCCAGAGCTGAAGTGCACAGTATAGTGTGTTATGAACGAATTGCACATAAATTGTGCTGCATCAGTCAATACTGGACTGATAGCTAGATAGCATTAGCCTTTTCACTAACCATGCACTGCATAAATTGTGCTGCATCAGCCAAAACTGGACTGATAGCTAGCTAACTAGCGTTAGCCCCTTCACTAACCCTGCACTGCTGTGGCAGGGAGGGCAGCAGCAGCGAGGTGCCCATCCTGGTGGTTGGCAGCAAGAGGGACCTGCAGCGGCAGCGCTTCACCCCCCGCAGGGCCGTGTCGGTCCTGGTCAAGAAGACGTGGAAGTGTGGCTACGTGGAGTGCTCTGCCAAATACAACTGGCACGTCATCCTGCTCTTCAAGGAGCTGCTGGGCATCGCTGTAGCACGGGGCATGCGCCAGAACCACACCTCCATCCGCCTGCAGGGGGCGCTACAGAGGAACCGCTGCGCCATCATGTGACCCCGGGAGATACATCCCCCCTCCCCCCTCCGCTCCTTCCTCCTCTCCACTCTGGGAGGAGTGGGGGTGAACAGAGAGAGACTTCTATCTAAATGGCTGGAAAAATACCCAGAGGCCTCCTGCTTTACTGAGCTGATTTTTCATAATGAGGTTTGTTCGATTATTGCGCTGTAAAAGACACTGATAATTTCATCCGACCACTTCCCAGTCACAGTCTGCCATGTGTTTAGTGGGGAAGCTAATACAAAATGTATGGCAAAAGGATCTTTGAACATCAACCAGAGTTTTGATGTTTCCCAAAGGTCTTTTTTTAGGCTATAGCAAGCTTTTAAGAGCATGGGAATTATGTTTCTGAGTCCATGGAAATGAGGCAATATCATTGAGTCTTCCCGTTTGAATGCATTTATCATATTTAGTAAGGTCAACAGTGTACACTCAATATTCATGGATATATGGAGCATATCGGTGAATAAATAACTAGCTAATCCTTCACTTTGGTCAATTTATCTTTGCCTACAGTAAAAAGTTAATTTTAAACAATGTACCTCAAGAAATTAACCTGCAATGTGTAGTTTACCTGGTAAACCCAACTGTATAGGTATTGTTGCTTCCCTGCCGCTGCTGTAAACAGTAAAAGCTTTTGTCTAGAGGAACAATGGCTCCTGCAGTACATTATCATGATGTGCTGTAGAACTAATCTGTAGCCTGCCCTTGCTCCCTGCCTATTTTTTATGAATACATTAAATTCATGGCATTGGGACTTGCCGAATGAGGCACAGGCTGATAGGAGAGAGAGAGAGAGAGAGAGAGAGAGAGAGAGAGATTGTTTTTGCATTGTATAAAGGTTGATATTCAGACAGCAGAAGAAAAAATTGCTGATTTTAACTTTGGAAGTAGGAAGGTGCAATAAAATCCTCGATGGCTGTTCTGACTAGATAAAGCCCTACAGTGAAAATGTATCGCTCACAAATGTAACCCCCTTCATGCTATCAGGCCCGTGTACTTTTAGCGAGCAGAAATACATAATGACTTCCGTGATTAAATCACAGAATCACAGGGGTCCTCTGCAGAGCTTTTAGCACAGTGTCTAAATTGTACCTAATAGTGTAATGAAATAAGAGCTGTTGGGTTTTAACATAAAAAGGCAAACCTATACACTCTGTGGGTATGGATGCACTGAAAATACTGTATGTAGACCCACTGTATATATGAGTGACTGAAGGGATCATTAACTTGCATGCTTTTTTTGGTGGGGCTAACAGGTCAGGATTTAATTGCACTGATGTGAAAATGTGACTTTATGTTTCATTTTGTAATAGATCTTTTTAAGATATTGTTGAGAGCAGCTGAATGTGTGAATGTGAGCTGTACGCTGGCATGTGAGATTTTGTGTTTCTCTCAAAGGCATAGTGTTGAAATCTTCTACATGGACAGATGGACATGTTAGTTGTATCTAATGTTGAATAGATATACAGTGTAGCAGAGATACATTAGAAAGCAACTTATTGTAGCATGAGTTTTCCTTGATTTGTGTGAGTGTTTTCGAATAAAAAGGGCTACAAATTTTTAGCAGATATATTACTAGTATTTATTTTTTATTGTCAGTCAGTACAGTGTAAAGTACATTTGTTTTTTGACACTTGATGAATTATTAAATGAATTTGAAAATAAATCTCTCTTTTTTTTTGTCATAGCCTAACGCTGAAACCCACATTATAAATATGACAACACCGCCACCTATTTGATTAATGAAAACATTGCAGACGATTGGTAATTCCTTACAATCTTATCCATTTACTGTGTAAGTGCTTTTGATAAATAAATGTAGCCCGCAGGCATACCTTTCCTTGCAGAAATACATCAGCCTAATATTATTAAACGTAAAAATACCATTTGTGTCTGTTTAGCCACCTGCCAACTGTTGATCTTAGTGTAGTGGTTTGCATATTACATTAGTTTTAGCTTTTCTCATCAACTTCATAGAACATTGAATGCCTGTGGCTTGCACTCAAGCACCGCTTGCGTCCAATAGACATTACGAGTCAAAACTATGTATAACTAAATCAACATAGGCTATTATAGAGGTGATTAGTAATCAGTACAATGTAGTGCTGTTTACATATTATGACTGCAGTACTAGCAAATGATCCTAAGGGGAGACAAGTTGACAGTGACACGTGTGTTGAAGGCAAGGCTGTGTGTGTGTGCGTGTGAGGGTGTGTGCGTGTGTGTACGTGTGTGAGTGTGCGAGTGTGTGCGCGTTCGAAGCGTGATCGTTTAGAATAATTTCCAGACGATTGATCCAACTGTTATTTAGCGATTATAAGACAACAGCCATGTCGCATGATAAATGTTTGGGAGTTTTTCCAACGGAGATAACAATATCACGTGGTACAGTTTGGAATCCTCTGCAGTCTGCATCAGCAAAGTGTCTTGGCATCATTTCTCGTCCTTCCTCCGGTGTCCATTCCGGCGTCATGTGAAAGGGGCGCTCGGTGTATATTTCGCCATAGACATCACTGGACCCTTCCTCGGCGGCGGCTCTTTGGCCCAGAAGTCCCTGTGAGATATTGCCCTCGCCGTGGTGCTCCGTTTATCCTGCACCGCTCCGTGCGGCGGAGCGGATGATGAGCGACCACGGGAAGAGCTCGGCATCCACTTCTGCCGCGGCCCCGGCACCGGGATCGGACACTTACAAAGGCTGGCTCTTTAAATGGACCAACTACTTGAAAGGTTATCAGCGGCGATGGTTTGTCCTCAGCAATGGCCTGTTGTCTTATTACAGGTAAAGGTGCAGACGTTTGTTTTGCGCTTAGGTTGTTTCGATAATGAATGCGAAGCAGGCGCTTTGGATCATGTCTGTCAGCGCATCCTTACAGCTGGCTGGCTCATCTGGCTGCTACAGTACCGCACTGTTAGCAGGCTAACTGTCACACGGAGATGGGAGTCAGCTTCCTTGTTTACTGTGAATTGACATCTACATCGCACATGTTTTCATTGTTGATTAGTTGTAAATATATAATAGCACAGACTTCCCAGGGCTTTAACTTAATCGGGGTCCAATTTAAGTATCTACTGCTGAATAGCCAGTGATACAGTTACTATACTGTAGGTAACTAACGTTAAGCTAGCTACTGTAGCTAACTGGACTCGCTAGCTTGCTCTCATTCAGCTTATAATATTATGGAGGCAGCCAGGCAGGAGTCAACTCAGGAACAGTTTGAACGTACTTGCAGACTGTCTACTAGTTACAGCACTGTAGTGGTGTTCATGATTTTCTTTTAGCGAATTCATGTCTTATCCTGAAAACTATCTTCTCAGTCAGTTGGAGCACAGTAGCAAAAGCCCACTGTACGGTCATTAGTACTTAATGATTATTAATTCTTCGGGTGCCACCTGTGACAGCTAAAGTATAGCCACACCTGTGGCTCAGATGCTAACCTGGATGGGAATCATGTTTCCAAACCATCGTTAGCGATACAATATCAAGAGAAACAACAGCTCATATTCAGATTACTCATTAATCTTGTAACATATCCTCCAGGATTGTTAAGGCGTTCATTCTGTCAGCAATGGTGTGCTATATTGACCTATATATTAGGCTGCAGTAGGGGATGGTCATGACAATAATATCACTATAGTTACCGGTAATAATATTATTAAGGTAGGTAGGCTACTGACATGTAATCTATTAAAAATACATTATAATTATTAAGATGTTTTTGGAAGATTTACTACTTGACTTTAGGCTCCTTATAATGTCCATTGTTCTGAGAATTTCACTACTATGAAATGGAGTTGTTATAAAGAATGATTCGTTTTATGGGATGGTAATTAAACATCTAATGACACTGAGCCAGGAAGCTCAAAATATAGCCACACAGGTATTTTCACAGGAACACGTTGTTCACCCTCTCCAACCCAGTCTTTAATATGAAATCGTTCAACAGAATGCATAATGTAGGTCTACTCCTGGGAGTTCCCTTACTCCTTTAAATGCAAACTGTAGTGCTGCCATTACAGAATTCTAGCAAAGCTTTGACATTTTGTTGTAAGTAGCACACATTTGTTCCTTCTGCATCAGCGTTTGTATAAATAATGCAATGCAATGGCAAATGTAATTGATCCAAGATTCCCGTTTTCCCTTTCACAAAAGTCAGGATACAGGGCATGCTACACCACAGTGCTCCTAGAACTGGTAAGGACTGGAAAATGTTTGACATTAATGGTAACAAGTGGTGCCCAAAAGCATATTACTTTGTTATTACACATTGTTTCATTAATACAAGAAAAGGCACAACTGTTTGTTGAAATCAGTTTTAGTAGCAATAATGGAAGTGCTGTTAGATACCCATGCAGTGGAACTGCCGCTTTATTGTACACACTATCACCTCCACAAACAAAGAGCCCAGTTGTCTTTCTTCCAGCCCAGCCAGTGGTGTGCTACTGGAAATGGAGCTGGGGGAGCCAGAGGCTCACTCTTGTCAAGGCTGATAGTGAAAGCATAGAAAGCCTGTTGCCACATCCTCTATTAGTAAATTTTGTTGTAAGTTGACTGCTGTCCCTTTGGTAGCCTATCAACTTACTGTACAAGCAGAGAGCAATTAGAGCGCTCATGTTCTTACAAAAGTAAAATGTCCCATCACCCCTGTCCTATGGCGGCAGGCACTATGTGTACTTTCTCTGTCTGTTCATCTGCACTTCTGTTTCAAAATGAAACACACACACAGTGTCTTAATGCTATATCAACCACAAGTGACACACCATATCACAAATGTGTGTATAACAACAAACTTACATTCAAATGTGTTATGCCGTATGCCCGGCATTGTTTGCCTTTTTCACAAGAGTAGTTTATTGGTCCTACAGGACACAATAGTGATTAATCCCTGGTATTTTCTTGACCTGTAGCTTTTTCAGGGACATTTAGTTTATAGTGAAGAGTCAGGGCTTGGCTCTCCAGAAGAGCTGACACACTCAACCCTTGAGCCAGTTCAAATGTAATGGCTTTCATAGAGAAGCAATGCTGCGTTTCCTGCATTGACTGCAGCTTATCTGATGCTGCGTCTTTGGGCAGCGTTAGAACACCCGGTGTCAGTGCCAGTAAACAGCGTTATATGCGCTGTGGACTATTGCTCACCACATAATAGGAAGGCTATCTCCAGCTAATTACTGTACGGATGTATCAAGTCTTCCAGGGGGCAATTATTTCATTAATGTCCTTAAGCAATGGTCAATATTCACCCTTGAGAGGAAATCCGACTGTGCTTTCGGGAAGATTACAGGGCATTAACGATTTCAGCTGCTGTATCACTAGGTTTACAATTGCCTCTTTCTTGGTAGAGTAGTACTGCTTTGTGGCAGGACAGTAACCGGATAGTGACACTTTGAGAGGTTTATCGCCCTTTGCACGCATTTGAGTGTCATGCACGGGTGCAGATGATTGTTCTAGGTAAAGGGATGCTGGCTGGGTGAGGCTACAGCCTGCTTAGAGCCCGGTAAACTGGCTTGGCACATCAGCGGAGATGGGACACGAAAGCAAGCTGCGCTCTAATCACATTAATGGCCTCCTTAGCCTTTATGCACCAGGTCAGCGCACGCGCGCGTGTGTGCACACATCTCGGTCAGTGTCTGTAAAGGTGAAAGGCGAACGCCGGCATTAAAAAAGAATAACACAGTCTCTACGGTCACATCCAGTATGCTCAGCTTCAGTCTGTCAGCAGCTCATGCGCTGTCTGAGCCGCGGTGTCATTGCCTGGCGTTGCGTGTTTCCTCTCTCTCTCTCTCTCTCTCTCTGTCCCCCCCTCTCTCTCTCTTTCTGGTGTAGTGTGCGGTATCACCGGCCCTCAGTCACCATTGTGTGTCTCTCACAGGGGTCCCCGTGTGCGTTGTGTTGTCGCCTGAGCCTGCTCGAGTGCCGCGCCCTCCGTGCGCTCACGCCAGTGGCAGACGCCGCTGCGCTATGTTGACACAGGCTGTTGTTCTGTCATTACATGCTTCAGATCGGTGGATTTGTGTTGTGTGTGGGTGTGTGCACAGGGCAGCAACAGGTAAAGCCTTGCCACCGCCTGCTGGCTCAGCGTAAAATGCGGGACCCCTTCCATGCACTCAGAACCCCCCTACCTTTCTCTCCCAGCCTCCTCTTTCCCACCGGCTGCTTTCTCCAGTTGGCCCTTTATCTTTCACTTTCAGCTTTTTGCAGTTTCCGCACCTCTTTAATTGCGCGGCCCTTGCATGGCCTTGCTTCCCCGCAGTGGCCGAGGGGATCAGCATGGACCTCGTCTTACTTCCCCCCCGACCCACTGAGGTCCAGAGAGACCCCAGGCTGTTCTAGGCAGTGAGTATAGAACCCTGCTCTCATGGATGATTTACATGGCTTTGGTATGCTTGTGTTACATCCACAATGGACCACTGTTAGAAGTACTGTGTGTGTGTGTGTGTGTGTGTGTGCGTGCGTGTGTGCGCGTGTGAGCCGGGGGAAGCGCTGGAGCAGTACACTGGTGTGGGAGGGACACACACACTCAAACTTTCCAACAAGAGCCACAATTGTAATGTGCCTTCCACAGCAAGCACATTTCTACGCACACATCTATGTGCCACCCAGTCATGGTGGGTTGACATCCAGGTACTGTAGGGGCTTGATACAGGTAAACGGCCTGCGGCCTTACAGGCACACCGCCCCTGTTAGTTTGACGTGAGAACCAGGTTGGCAGAGCTCTACTGCCTGGGAGGCAGATGTCTGGGGCAGCGAGGGATGTTAACACTCAGGGACACACGGACACACGGACAGATACACAAGTACGCTGATAGTAGCCTGTGTGGGAGGACATTAACTGCTACAGACTGTCAGTTTGGATGCATTCTATGTTACAGTATACTACGGTGTCTAACTAGTCACTGTACGCCGTTGTAGTATCACCTCACGTGGCTGTATGTTTTCTTTTGAATGCAAATACCAAGATCTTCCATATAATAGCATCAGATCG
>JAODVN010028986.1:0-17654 GCA_025434125.1 Chologaster cornuta
AAATATTTACACATGTATTTTGTTTCCTGTGCTTTCACAGATAATGACAAATATAATGTAATATTGCAATGCATTTATCATTTTGTAACAATAGTTTGTGAAAGCTTATGCCATGTAAACATTACTATATTCTATATATATAGTGGCATACATTTAAGACACATTTCCCAGTTTGTTAACTTCAGCAATGAATAGTAATGATTGATATGCATAGATTTTGCAGTCAAATAACACTACAAATGTATGGTAAAAAAAGTAAAATGTTCAATAATAAAATTTGTAAATATACACAATAAACATTATGTCAATTAAAAAAGATGGAAAAGAATAACATGACTGTTGTAAAATAAGTTACACAAGTAAAGATGTGTTGCAAATTCAGAGAAGAGGCATATTTACAGGAGAAAGACATGTAGCATATACGTGATTGCAAATTTGGGAATCTAGTCATTTTCTCTGGGGCCATTATAATATGTGAAAGCCACTGCTCTCTCTTACATATGGTTTTAATACAAAATAAAAAAAATAAAACTGTGGCTGTTCATGGGAAATTTGAATATGTGTTATATTTACTAGGTGGAAAGTGAGAGGATTAGTGCACAGACTGCATGTTTTCTGAGGCATAATTTTGCATAATATAGAATAGACTAAGAGGAACCAGATGTAATAATGCTGATCTAGTAGCAAATATTCATATTTTTAAAAGAAATGTTTATGTATAGAGTATTAGATATAAACTCTATCAGCATAGGCATATCACAAATTAACCATTTTATCCTTTATAAGCAATGAGAACATGCATTTTTGTTGCCGCACATCAAAATGACACAATATTTGTAATTTCTACAGTATAATGCCACAACATTTTGATACACAGTCATTCAGGTGGGACACGTCACTGTTGGTTCTACCCTGAACAAAACATTGTCACAGTGTCCATTATTTTCAACATTTGTAATATAACATCTTTTCGGAGCAGTAGCCAGTTTCAAATTACAATATCACCAAATGCAAGACATTTCTTCAGTGAATAGAAACTTGATTTAGAAAAACTCACCTCCCTGCCTCTCTGGAATGTTGGTTCAAAACACGTGATGGCAAAGCACAACCCATACAATACACATACTGTCACATTGACTATATTGTATACACTTAAGATGTTGGTGTTTGACACAAGCATTAATAAAACGAATGTACTGTCTGCATTGTCATCAGATCATCATGCAGTTTCTGTATTGTTACAATTTCTTCTAAACTTTCTCCTTCTGGCATTTGTATTCTGTATGTGACGATATCTGAAAATATTAAATTAATTTAAGCTTTCAGTTATATGAATCCCTTTCATGTTATTTCCTTTAAATGATCTAATTTCAACAAAAGTTCCAGGAACAATAAACTGCATAATTTGGATTTGTGAAAGTAGCATATTTGTGGCTTTTATTTACAGAAGCCCCCTACCCTCCCCCCCCAGATAGTTAATGGGTCATTTCATTTCAGTCCCGTTCCCCCTTATAGATGCTGTCTTTGATTGTGTTTTGTTTCTTCATGTATGTGAGGTCACCATAAAATGTGCTGTTCACATTACAAGCCAGACCTCATGCAAGATTGTAGGGTGTCTTAGAAAACATTTATGTGGTAAACAGGAGGCCAGTAGGGAATGTTGTGGCAAATTTATCTTAAGTTGTTATTTAGGTGGTTTTCTCATTATGACAAAGTAGCCACACATTCAAAGACTCTTAGTTGAAAAGGAAAAGATTATCATTTCGAGAGAAAAAACATCAAAAACAAACAAACAAGTGAGGGTTTTTCTAAAGGATTTTCTAAATGATCATGTTCCATCCAGACAAACATTCTGTTCCGTCTGTGATGGGATGAGGGTAATTCTATGCAGCACTCAGCATCCAGTGTGATAGTAGGTGTCTTTTGTTTTTTAATTACAGGGAGGAAAATGCATGTAGGAACTATCATTGTTGATAGAAGCGTCAAAAATGGCCCATATAATAATAATAATAATAATAATAATAATAATAATAACACATTTTATTTGGGACGCCTTTCTAAACACTCAAGGACATCTTACATTGCTAATGTGACATTGCATTATGACTCCACCTTTATGTTTAACCTATATTACATTATTAATAATAATAATAATACTAATATGTAAGTAAATGTACATCTCAGACAGACACAACACATCGTTTATCTTTCATTTTTGTTACTTTTCAGAAATCATGTAGCCATCCATCTTTTTCAACATGGGACGACCATCAACTGCAAGGAGTTGAGAGATGTTTGATCAGTCATAGAAATTGAAGCTAACCTTTTACAACATTCTGTCAAGCAGCATATGATTCGTATCCTCTCTAGATATCATAAGCTCATACAAATGCATATTTCCTCTGACCTTGAAATGTCTGTGTTTCACCTAATGTGTGGAAGTCATACTAAGAAGTTTTAAAAAACATAAATCATTATCTCATAACTGAAAAAGCTTAGTTTAAGCAACATAAATAAACAGATTTAGCAGAGAAAGCAGCTCTAGCTAGGGGGCATTGCTAAATACAATGTAATGTTTTGTTAGTCTTCACTTTGGTTTCTAACAAATATTTATTTTTGAGTGTTACTATGTCAGTGTTGTTATTCCGTTGTTCTGTGACTGGCTGTTGTTCCTTTCATCCTCATACAGAATGAAGCATGGCAAAATGGAAACAGATGCCGATAGTCTCTTGCAGAAGATAAGAAAGAAAAGGTAATTTCTTTCAGAGAAAATATTTCTAAAATCTAATAATTTCATTCAACAATGGTCTTTTTCACACTGCTAAAATACATAAATGCCAACCTGATCTTAACAATAATGCAATGAACAAAAGATAATTATGAAAGCCTATGCAAAGAAACTAAAATAAATGTAAGTTAGTTTAGAGTTTATTTGTATTTTGTATTACTTACATCATGGATTAATGCAACACAGATATCCATTGAAACAAATCAGTCAATGGTGTCTTGATGGTTTTACCCTGTTTCATTTGTATACATGTTAAGGAGTACATATGTTTATGTATGTTTAACAATTTCATATTATACCAATAGGCTATATGACTTAATAAATGGCATACGGCCAAAATTGTTCACTTTTTAGTAAGAATATAGGGAATATAGGCCACCTTGGCATGCAAAAGAAATGAATCGGTTGTCACTCATTGAGGCTTTCTGGGACTATGTCTATATTTAGAAATTCAAGCTTAAAAGAGCATCACTACAGTTGAACCCTAACATTAACACACACACATATAACAGTACATATATAACAACTATAACAAAGACAGATAAGCATGCTTTCAGTATGTTAAACTGAGTAACATCTAACAATATTGTTTAATATTTTCTATCTTTAATAAATGTTTTTAAATAAATGTTAAATTCTTAAAGCTATAATAAATCAGATACGTCGCATACATTTTTTAACATTAATTACATTTACATTTATTACATTAATTCAATTATTATTTAATCAAGAGTGATGTCGGCAACACCAAGAACATATTGTTCCAGTGAAAAGTAGAATACAGTGTTGCCTCAAAGGATAATCGCATTGTTTCACAGCTATAAGTACAGTATAAGTATGGATATAGGTCGGCCTATTCAGAGGTTGATTTCGTTTTTTATAGCGTTACAAAGACATATATATATCTGCTGTGCATGCTGCCTCTTGTAATTTCAAAAGCAATAGAACTTGAAATAGCCATCCTATCGCATCGAGAAACACAGTGTAGCCATAGTTCTATGGATGTAACCCTAAATGGATGGCTGCATTATAAATGATGGCATGATATTGTGTATTTTTTTGGTTTTATGCAAATAGGCTGTGTTTTTTTTTTTCTCCTTAAGAGATACTCCATGATTTTTGTCTGAAGTTTCCTTTGTGGTTGAAATCAGTATTACACAAATGTTGTTTTGGTTTGACACTGAGAGCACTCATACCCATTTCACATCTGAGAGCAGAGTGACTCACAAACCTTTCTTTGCCCCTTTGCACAGAGTCTGCATACACTCACACCAATCTCTACCTCTTCCCTGAGTGCCACACCCCAAGTTTCAGACATCCACAGTGAGTTGTGGTAGAAACCCGCTAATGTATGAAATAAATAAATGAAAATAATGAGTTATATACATTTCACACAAAGCCAATTTCACAAAAATCCATAATGGATGGCATTTGTCTTTTTAATGTAATTTTAAATAATAAGTATATTTGAAACATTGTGTCTGATATTGAGACCTTGCCTGTGAACTGAAACAGTACTTAAAAGTAAGTAAACATGCCAATCACAGCTACTGTAGTTCTGGTATTCAGTGTCCTGACCTAGACTATGGTATAACATTTCCTTCTAAAGGGCTATTGCTAGGCATAGCAATATTTATCTCATTTTATTTCATCTGCTTGCCATGTGTGTAGGCTGGTTGACATGTTCCTGCCTCAGTATTCAGACATAAGGCATTGTGACAGATACGTTACACATGCCAGACCATTAGACAATACACGACTACGATACAACGGTAAAATGTTCATATCAAAAGCATTTAGCACTCGCCAGGCGCCGGACTGTCTGACACTGCCTCAAATTGAATCTTAATTGGGTTTGTATGGACCTTGAATATACTCTTGATGAGCACAGTGAATAGTTGAAGTTGCTGAGTTTCTACATGATACCACCACCATGACCAGCAGGAAAGACAAAGTTTTGTGTCTGTCAAGTCAAAAAATAATAATTACGGAATGGATTTTTACACATCTTGAAAGAGTCTTAGAAAGAACGATCCATCACGAGGCGATATAGAACAAAGCTGCTAATTCAAAGAGATACCATCACTCATCAGCAGTCAAACCCAGTTGGCGTCAACCAGCTGCGTGGCTAAACGTCTTTCGGAAGACTTGTCTTTTTTAGTTGTAATAAATCACTCCGAGTTGCTGTGGAATGCGAGCCAGTGCGCCGGATGGTCGTGTAGAGGTGATTTTCTTCCTCTTTGCTGCAGACATTCCTTATTATCTATTTTGGTTTGCCTTGTGTGCATACTGGCTTATGCAAAGGCTGGTTAAGAAGTGAGGTGTGTGCGCGTGTGTGTGTGTGCGCGTGTGTGTGTGTGCGCGTGTGTGTGTGTGTGTGTGTGTGTGCGTTGGGGAAGGGAGGTAAATATTCTCCAGTGCTCGGTGCACCTCCAGCCGAAGAGGAAGGGAAAGAGTTTGCCCCGGCCTTGTCTGTGCTTATGAATTATTTTTCCCCTTGGTCACAGAAGACGCTTGTTACCAGAGCAAGCAGAGCAGGTCAGGTGAGCCTCGCTACAAAGCCTTATTCAAGCTGAGGGGAGGATCTGCTATGGATTATGTCTCATCCTTGGTCTGGTCTGTTCTTAATTCCCATGCTTTGCAGTCAAACTAGAGCAGTTGCTTTTGATTACTCTTTATCTTTGAAGGCCCAGTGCAATTTCAATAATATATTGATACATATTGTAATTAATAAATAATAATGGCAATAATTCTGACTGTTAGTTGTTTTGATATACCACTATGCAGGTGACATTATATGATACCCAATGTACTGGAGATTTCTTCCTGTCAAAGTGGCTGCAATCCAGTCAGCTCTTGGGGGTGTCATAAATTGTCCCAGACACTCAGCAGCACACAAAGGTGGTCCCCATGGGCTATGCCAGCTCCATTCCAGGGTGGGCTCTGAGAACTCACAGGCCCACCGAGCACATCAATGTCACTCTGGTGCTTCTATTCTGGTCGTCCTGTCAAGCAGAGGGAGCATTTGGGTGGGGGACAAGAAAAGTAGAACCTGTTGCAAAGGTATCCCCCCACTCCCACCCCCCATACATGCATGGTGGTCTCTGAACTTCCAAGGCACTAGGTATGCAAAGCAGCAATAAGGAATTTACAAGGTGACACTGGAAAGTGCTGGTGCTCCTGTTTAGGAGCTTGGATTGCAATCTTATGCATCAATAAACCTCCTAACTAAAAGAAAGACTTAGGGGATTTATAGACTTATGGAGAATAAAGTTGGCTTTAATCTTTAAGATAATCATAACATGGTTTGGTTTGGATAGAGTTATATACAGAAACATGGTGTTAACTGTATTAATGTAATTTTTCATAGCCAGCATACTGCCAGACCTCAATACAATTATTTTGTTCAAGGGAAATCCTTTGTCTTTTACATTAAACCCATTGTGGAACAATACCTCCATACACAAATGCAGTATATAAATACAGTATTAGTGATGATCAAATCACCTCCAGGCCGTGTTGCATGATAAAACAGCATGTTTTTCTTTAGAGGCAGTAAATTCTTCCAGTCTACCACCAAAACCTGCAATAGGATATGACACCACTTATTTCTCCATGCCATAAATAAAATATAGTGATTTGTATCTTTATATTGTCCATTTGGTTCTCTGACTTTCTTAGATCCTGTGTGTAAAGTTAAACTTGGCTTTTTTATATATTTTATTACATTCTGACACTGACCAGAATCCCTTTGTATTTTAATGGGTAGATGTATTTGCTGTATTTTTGCTGAGGGAAGAGCCTTACTGCCAGATTTGTGGCCTGTTGTGGTCCAAAAGAACAGCACCGCAGGGAAGTTCAGAAAAACTCACTCAGATTTCAGTTTTTGAAATAGAGTCAGCGCCTCGGGAACGAAAGCCTTTCTCAGGCCAATATTTTAAATCAGAGATTGAGTGGTTTTTCTCCACAGAAAATAAGTGGAAGGGCCCTCAAACTAAAACAAAAAAACAACAACAACAACAACAACACAAAGATAAACTCGTTGTACTGATGGCTGGCTACATGACTGCCAACGTGGTTCATATGCCTTGAGCTACATATCATTGTTGTGAAATTGATGTGGTTGAAACCAGCATTAGAAAACATTGTTGTTTTGTATGTGTAAATACTGACGCACGTTCGTCTCTACACCACCCCCCAACAGGTGCTAACACCGCTCAACAGTGCACCAGTATCACATAATAGCATAAAACATAAATAATACATCATATAGAAAATGTATTCACATTATTGTCAAGATAATACACATTACATTTAAAATATATCATATCTATATTATCATATTATATAGTTCACTGAAAAGCAATCTCATGCCCCCCGCCCTCCAAGCACTACCCAAATGGATTGTTTGGCCCCCTAGGGGGTCGTGAACCCCACATTGAGACCCATTGCCTTGCTTACAGGATGGGACAGACGTAAGACCAGGACAGGTGCTAAAGTCTTAAACGTGCTGGGCTTTATTTTACAAGCCTAGGGCCGACTTAATGTTGGACTTAACAAACACATGGCAGTGTTTTACAGGACCTGAATTCATGTATCCCTACACTGAATAGAGCCTTTGTTTGCTTCAAGAATTCTAGAAACATGCACATTGTCCGTGCAGTTGTGAAATGAAACACATGCTTTCGGACATTGTGTCCTTAATATTTGGCCGGTGTTTGACATCATTTTTAATTTGTGGACCAACTGAAAATGCAACCTTGTTACAAGATAAAGGCTGTCATAAATGTAAGATAGTAAAACATAATAAAAACATGCATCAGGCGAGACTGTTACATGTGCACTTTCACAATGATTTTCAATATAAAGCCCAACATCTTTTGTATTGAACTTTTGAAGTTATCTTGGGATCGTCTGTACATAATCACAGATGCCTAGTTGCATTATACCAAGTTTATTCTAAAGGAAGCACACACACGCACACACACAAATGAAGCTTGCAGGCTGTACACAGCATACATTGATTAGTGCCTGCTGCCCTGATCCCCCTCCCATTTCTACAACCCCCATTCCTCATTGGAAATATGCTAATGTCATCCGTCACAATCGCTGATTCTCTTTGAACTTCCTTTTTTATTTCGTCGCGGGTGGAGCAAATCGCAGAGGTAGATGGAGAGTTGTTTTGCTGCAACGAGCTAGTGGTCCCTCTTCCACCATATGCCGGACCTCATTTCATTTGAATTATAAATGATAGCCTTCTCTTTCCCCTCTCTTACACCTTACTTGGTTACACTGAGACATTTGGGTTTGCTGGAGTTTGTGCAGTTCAAGGAAAAAGTCACCAGCCATGACCCCCCTCCCCTACACACACATACACACACACACACACACACACACACACACACACACAAAAACACACTCACACACGCAGTAAATCCTATAACCAGCTTCCAGCAACCCAGCATTAAAATTGCCTTTCAGAGTCGAAATGCAAAATGTTTTTCCGGCCTCTGCTTTAAAAATAATGTCTCCTATGTTATTTTGGAAAACTGCACCTGAGTTATTCCTAGACAACAGAGGCCTTGCAAAGTAAAGTAAAAAGTATAATAAACCAGAAAACGATCCAGTAATCTGGTTGTCTTTACCAGTATGAGAGGACTTCCAAAGATGGGCACATGCAAAATAATCAGTCATTCAAAATAGAGTATAGAAAGCAATGGTCCCAGCAGCATAGTGTATATTCATGCACATATGAATGTACAGACGCAATGTCCCACATCATTTACATATTCTCCAGCTGGAGATGTAGTGAAGCAGACAGAGAGCAGCGTCCCAAATAACAAGAAAGCTGTTAGCCTTTGCCCTCTGGTAAAGCCTTTCCTTCACCACACTCTTATGGCCCATATGTTGAGGTCTGAGCATGGGCTCACCAATGGATTCAAGCTTAGCTCGAGTCTTTTAAAAATTAAATCAACCAATGTATCAATAAAATAGCATTTTACATGGCATGGCGTACTAGTCAGATTAAAATATTAATCTTTAATTTGCGTGAAACAGAACATGAATATTTACAAAAAGTTAATCCACATTTTTCAGTTGAACTGAAATTTATTGAATTTGGTTTGAAAGTGTTTTAAAAAGAATGATCTACTAACATTTCACAACATACGTCATCTTCGAGAACAAATTGCTTGGTCATTCCATCACCAGAGATTAGGAAGATATTCTCATGATACAGTATAAACCTCCGCTAGGCTTTGAGTAGACTGACCACTGCAGGTTTTGTGAAGCCTGGAAACAGGGAATGACCTTGACACACTATAAGAGAACGAAAAACTAGCTAAAACCCAAGGGATCCAAGAGCGGTGAAGCGGGCTGTTCCATTCACCTTTAAAAAACAAAAAAAAGACTTCCATGCTCTGCCCGTGAAGACTACCCTGGCATGAACGATAAGAGCAAACTGGAAATAATGAAACTATTATCAGTTAACCTTGCAATTAACATGTTGTTCTAAATGCTCTGCTTGAATCACTGACAGTGTCAGTAGAAGGTAAAATATACATAGACGCCATAATGCAGCAACACTGACTCCTAATAGCATGGGAGGGTCTCCAGGACTCCTGGGACGGAGAGATGGGAACCTCTTGCTTCCCTTTCCGATCAAAACTATTAGTAGTGATAATGGCTATGTGTGCATACCAGCTGCTGCCTTGCATCAGCATCTCAATGAGCTGGGTGTCAATATTATAGCTGGAGTGTGATCAGCGTTCAGTTTAGTACCAGCTGAGCTGAGCACAGTGAATTCTCCTAACGCTAGCTTGGTGCTAATCACGGGATAAGTGCAAAGCCTACTGTGAAAACATATCGCATTTTATCTTTGTGTTTGCGCCACCCAGTCACACGAGAGGCAGTAATGGTACTAAGATGACGTAGCGGGTGATGTACTACAGTTGTCCACCATTTCGGTGCATTTCGGATGCTGAGAAAGTGTTTCAGTGAATGCGGTTCTGCACCTTTGGGTAGCCATTAAGTGTAATTTCATGGTGAGTGTAGCTTGTTAGTCATACTGGTCACTGCGCCAGCCATGTTATCGTGCAGAAAGACTAGCGCCTGTGATTGCTGTTTTATGTAGCCTTCATCGATAGGGGTTGACATTAGCAGCTCTGTGGCACTAAAAGAAAACAGTATCCAAACAGATAGAAATAAAAACCCTGAAGGACATCCTGTACATAGCATTAGGAATAGATGATGTACACTTGCTAAAATCACTAGTGGACTAACAACAACAACAAAACCGTAGAAAAGACCAGAATATAAACACAGATGCACATTGAGTAACATATACTTGCATTGGCGGATACATATATCAATAAACAAAAACATTGCTCTAGTCTACGTCATGTAGTTGAAAACTTGCTCACGTGACTCAGTTTTTAGAATTATCGCTGGGCCCGGATGGTGTCTGGGTTAAGTATTCCATTTTAATATTCAGAAGTGATCTGAATTTGTTTGTTGCAGCACCAAGTTCATGATATCAAACACAAAGACTGAATGGAACCGACTTGCGTTGCATCCGTACATTTGTCTCCTACAGTAGGTCCAGAATAATGCCAGCCACACTGGCTCTAGACTGTGAACGGGGGGAGGAGAAAGAGAGAGAGAGGGAGAGAGAGGGCCCCAGGCAAGCTGCCCTGGCTTTGTTTACAACAAAAAGCCATTGTTAGATGTGGTTGCTCAGCCCGCTCTAAAGCTCCCGCTCACACAGACAAACGCCAGACGGAGGCCACTGACTTAAAGTCAGTCATACTGCGTCTCTGAGCGTGGGCCTTCTGAAGCTCGGGGGAATATGTCCTGCATCAACCCCACCAAGGAAACAATAGTGTGATTCTTTAGGTGGCTTGCTGTCTAGTGTTTGTTCTGAACATAAATGTACAGAGGACAGATTGTTAAATTGATGATTGAGGGGTTTGTTTTTAGCGCGGCACTTGTGTCAATCTTACGGTTCATATCAATTGGAGTAGAGAGACGTATAATGCATGTCAGACTAAAATATGTAATCCCCATTTAAAAACCTACATCACACAACTCAACACACACACCCACACGCATAGACTCAATGGAACATTTCAAACAATTGTGAGAATGCACACCCCTCCTGGAGGTATTGGAGTTCTGAGCGTCTGGCACGCCTCTCTACTCCTCTACTACCCTTCAGAGCTGACATCAGGAACATTTGGATTGTATTTATGAAATGACAGGTTATGAAAGGCTACTGTGTGCTTTAGAAGGCTATATAAAACAAATGAAAGGCACGCATAGAGGTTGCAAAAACTACAGCAATATGAGCTGCGGGGGATATAAAAGATTTCACTAGAATAAAGGTTTCTAACTAATACTGCAAGGCCAAAGGGTAAGTACAGTAGCTTTGCCTTCTAGTGTCATAAACACTGCCTACTAGCTACTGCTGCAGTAGCTAGCATGTATATATATGGCAAGCATCTGCCTTAAAGCAAGACTGGGCACGTCAAGAAACATGGTGGTGAGCCAAGCTTAAATCCCCTCTGACCTTGCCCTTTCACTGCAAACAAGGAGAGATAAAAAAAGGTGTTGATGCCTCTACTGCCCTCCAGAGGTCGAAGTACTACAGGCAGGAAGAGTATGTATCTTCAAGGCAAACAAACAGTTAGGCCATATGTTAAACAAAAGCTTGGCTTTTGAAGCATGTGTCATCCTGAGGGGCTGCTTTCTGACTGTATTTATTTATATATAATTTTTTCCTGGTGGCAGGTTAATATTGTCATTTGTTAAATGTGACTTTTCTTTTTAGTCAATACAACACAATTAGAGGTTCATGAGTAAACACTGTCTGAATAGATAGAGACAATTAAATTGATTTAGTCATTGATAATGATGTCATAATACAAGTACAATACAAACATGTTGTTGCACAAGCCAAAAACTTATAACAGGAAATAAGATGAGTCAAATCTATAGTAGAAGTATTCAAGGGAACCATTAGAAAATATAACACATGTGGTTTCTAATGTGATATTGCTGGCAGTAGAAAAGTAATCTAATGCACGTGGCGATAGAGAAACAAAATCCTTTTGAAACAATGGCTGTTTTTTTTATACCAATAATGGCGTATTGCACAACTTAGTCAAGATAGTTTACATCCAACTGTTTCATCTTATTGCAGTCATATCTGGGATTAATAGCCCCTTAAACATAGGCAGCTGTGAATGTTCTAGGCTATGACTTGTGGCATCAGGAATAGCTGTTGGTGTTATGATATGATGAAACATCCCTCTTTGGTAGGGACATAGTGTTTCATCTCAATGAGACACAGCACTATGTTAGCCCCAAATGAACATTATTTTCCCCCTGTTTCATCTCATTGTGTATCTTTATTTAAAGGAAATATTTGCTCATATATGAGACCACATTAAAATCCTATTGCTGTTTTGTGTAAACTGTTTTGGAAATTAATGGAGTTAATAACATTGTGAGCTAAATGTAACAGCGTGCGGAAAACCAATGATGTGCTGTTTCTGAAGACATTGGCCTACATGTTTACCAGCAAACCGTTTTTGTCGTTTTTTTTCTAAATAATCCTTTATCTGATATGGAGTATGAGGTCACTTATTTCAATACTGAAGCTCAAATTAACTACCGCTTTGTAGCAGCATAATGATTTCACACTCGATACAAAATCTGAATATGATTGCATCAGGGAGTCGTCTGTTGCCATACAAATGTGATGTTTCTCTCTCTCCTGCTACAGATCTCCTACCTCAGGAACACCAACTGGGAGGTTGAGCTACGCTGGGCCTGTCTGTAACCCCGCTGACGTGCTGAATCTGACTTGTCTCAGCGTCCTCATATTCGGCAAGCTGGCACCTAGACAGAACCACCTCATACCGCCATGATGATCTGAGGGCATCCTTGGTTCCCGCTCAATTTCTTGCCAACAGGATGGCACCCTCGCTGAGTTCGACGCTCTAATGATATTGCCTTCACTCCCAAGTTCCTCTCCTCAGTGATTAATACCCTGGCACAGAAGGGGTTTGGCACCACCCTTGACTCAATGCCCATGTGTAAAGTAATATGTACAGTATCTACAGTCCCTTACAGCTCCCATTGGAGTGTAACACTGACTCATACTCATACTCACACATTCACACCTATGGCTACCGAAAGAGGAAAGAAGACAGCACAGAAGCTAATGTATACCGTGCTAATGATAAGAGAAGAGCAGTGAGATTGTGATGTTTTCATTTGTCAGAATATGAGTGTTTGAAAGCCCCGTTGCTTTTGAACATGTTACTGGAGTAATGACGTTGGAAAGTTTTTTATTGTTCATATTTTATAAGTTAAGTTTTTACCTAGGCTGTCAGGACTAAAAGAGACTCACAAAATCCATTTCAAAGCAATCCAACACTAAATAGCCTCTCTGAAAACTACATCGAGAAGTACTTGAAGCGCAATTAAAACAATATACAACAGTATACACATACTCACTGGAAATGGCACCATATCAAAGCAAACTATTTGCTGTGCAACTTTGTACTCACTGCATTGTACAGATGAAACAGATCTGATGTCTATCACTCTGCCTTTGAAAATAATAAACAAGTGGAGAGCCTGCCTCTCACTCTTAATTGGCATTCATTTTTACATGGTGATACATGCTCATATGGTGGATAAACACAATCTGTAGAATTATATTGCTATTTCCTCGTGTGAGCTCTTACGTGAAATAGACAAAGATAGACTGACACAGATCTGAGCCATGCCACAAATGAAGAACATATTCTGATTTACATATGGGCTGCAAACATATATGACTTGTAACATGTACTGTAACACATTAGTGAAGACAGAGGCATTTTGAAGTCTTCACTTAAAACAATTGTAATTGTGCCAGTACTGTGCATACGTTTTTTTACAGAACACAAAGTGCAAGTTAGTGGGCTTTGACCTATCATCATGGAAGATTCCTGGGGTTATTCCTCACGCAGAAAACACAAGAGGCAATAGTGGCACTTCTCAGCTAGTGGACGTATCAACCTTTAGTTGGAAAACACACCAGATAACGCAACACACTGTGAATTAGCAATGCAAACAACATGCCTCCTTTAGACTTGTCAAGGAGACCTTGTTTGAAGTAATCTGTTTCTATATGTTCTGTATCTACTAAGAGAGGAGCAAAGAAAATCTAATAAAAAATTATATTAATAATATTTAATATAGTATAGAGTAAGAATTTGAGGAAAACGGTTAGCAAATGTGTGATACAGCTGGACTATAGCATATATCGGGATTCTTCTCTGCCCATTGTTTAGTTGTCGGAATTGAAAAGGTTTTGGTGGGATAATGTAATTGGTTCTAGGAGTTGTAAATGATGTAGGGAGAGACTCAGACATACCCCCAGAAGACTGAGAGTGCATTCTGTAGGGAGAGAAGACAAAAAGAAAAGAAAATAAATGCAAGCTGACAGGCAAAATGGGGGACAGTTAGGCTTAATGATATTACCATGACAAAGAGTGAAGGAGCACCATGTCTCCTCCTGCATGGAGGGTGAAGAGGTTTAAGGACAGAGCAGCAGGAGGTGAGGAAGTGGCTCACAGAGCACTTGCTCTCTCCTGTGTGTGTGTGTGTGTGTGTGTGTGTGTGTGTGTGTGTTGAAGTAGGCTACCTCACATTTTGCATCCATGCATGTGTGTGCGTGTGTGTGTGTGTGTGTGTGTCTGTGTGTGTGTGTGTGTGTGTGTTTAAGTAGGCTACCTCACATTTAGCATCCACACGTGTGTGTGTGTGTGTGTGCATGTAGGTGCTTGTCGATATCATAACTCTGAATTCATATGTATGTTATTGTATAGCGTTGTTTGCATGTTATTTATGTCACCACAGTATTTAAGTAGTAATTGATCTTGCACTACTCAGCACTTTGTCCCCCTGGATATTAATAGTGTGCAACTAGAACACACACGTATGAGGCCTTACAGTGGACCTTGTCTAGGTCTAATGACAGGCATGATTAAGTATGCTCAGTATGCGCACACATATAGGGGGCCTCAAGTGGTGTTGCAGATGGAATCCGCTGCAAGAGAGGCAACTATCTAGCTCCTACAAGGCCCTTCAGGCATACAGCAAACAGATTATTCCTCTGCAGGGCAAAAAGTGACATCATTCTTGGCTGGACGTGTTTTGGAAGAGGATAGCGTATGCTGGGCCACAAGAGTACAGCAGGAGTAAATAACCTTATACAGTAACGTCAAGGCTGCAGTGCATATTTATGAACAGCGTTCCCTGGTTTCTGTACATCAAACAGCATAGCAGTCAGTTAATCTCTCCTCAGGATGTTGCCATCGGATTTCTACAAAGACGCAATTTTGCAGTCCAAAAGGCAACACTCTGTATAGCAGCCATATTTTCGTAGTGAAATATGAATATATGGATCCATTCTTATTAAATTATGTTTAATTAAATTGTTATTAAAAATCTGATTTGTTCATCAAAATATTGAATAAAAATATAAAAAATATTTAAATTATTTATGGAAATAAACGGATGGAAAAAGGACGTGTTTATAAATCAGGCTATATATAAACTATTTAAACAAAAAATTGGAGAAAAAAATGACATAAAAAAGACCCAACATATATGACTCTGAAACTATTTCTGTGTATTCCACATAAAGCTTTCAATTTTGGAAGTTTGGATTAGCAAAAACAAATCCGTAATCACACTGTTATCAGAGATCTGCCACTTATTTTATTTCCCTGGGATTTTTCCATTGTGCAAGGTAATATTGTGAGTTGTGTATGGCACACAGCCACATATAGAGTTGGTTAGGTTTTGCCTTGTGAAAATGTTAAGCCTTAAAAATCAAAATTGCATGGTCGGCTGTTATAGACTGACAGTTAATTCATTCTGTCGATTTCTGGACTCAATTATCTGATTAGGCATTATGTTGTCTTGTTGGACATTATGGTATAGAATTAAGTCCACGAGCATGAATTATTTTGACTTTGCCTTGTTGTTATTTTCTTACTATTTGGATTTCTTGAGCTAGAATTAGCACAGGCTGTTCTCCTCTGGAGGCAAACATCATTAACATTTTGCCTTAGACAGCAAAACATGTTATCGAAGATATAGTTTTAGCCTGGTTTTAAAAATGGACAACAACTCTCACCTTCTCACTAACAATTTATAAATTAGTTAACAAGATCGTCTATATTAATTGCTTTGATATATTGATTTGTACGAATTCAATCATACACTATTAACAAAGCACCACAGGCAGTTTTGGCAATGATCACCTAGTGTTAAGGAGCCGATATGTGAATTATATTTCGGCAAACAAGATATGCTGTTGACATTCGTAAAATAATCCACTTCTATTGAAACATGTCCTGTTCTCATAACGGTTAGGAAATATGACACTGATGTCAATCAATTGGATAGTGTTTTGACATCCTCTCTTGCTGTTTGTGTTAGGCTTGGCTTAAACGATAGCCTAGCATGGTGCATACTACACAACACACAGCGACAATGTCCACATGCTTCTTCAAACGCAGAGTGAAGGTGGAACTGACAAATGTGTTGTGTCATGATGAGCCTTGCACAGAACACAGTGCTGGCACAGCATGGAAAGAATTATAGCCATTTAGGCATATAAGGATTACGCCAAGCTACTCCTGGGACACCTGAATCACAGGATGTGTGTCACACAGTATTTGATTCACAATTAGCCTATTGTTTTGTGCATTATAATCTACAGTAGGCCTATAGGTCATATTTGCGCAATGGCTGGAAATACCTGAATGGTGTATCAAATGTCATCAATGTCTCCAAAATGCCATTTAAAATGTGTTTGATATAATTAGAAAAATAATACAATAGGCCTATATATTTTCAGCATTGATGCTGCTACTAATGCAAATAGGCCACAACTAATTTTTTAATGCAAAACAAATGTATTACAAATATCTTTCAGCCATGGTGAAATCATATTGCACACATACTAAATAAGTTATTTTATTTAAATTAATTATTATTATTATTATTTAAAAAAATATTGAGAACTGATAATTAAAAAATATATCTCAGTTTAGTTTACATATAATCTGCACATTCTTTAATGTAAGTGACCTTGTTACCATCTTGTTTAAAAAAGTACAAAACTCTGGTACATTTAATGAATACAAGACCTCAAAGGGAATGTTCATGAAAAGTTGTAAGATATTTTTCTTTGAATGTAGAATCTTTTGACAAAACAGAAAAGAGGCTGTTCCTTTTTAGTAAAAACAGCACAACACACTATAGAAATCCAGCAACAGCACATTGTTGTATATCTAAAGTATATTTTTCATGATTCACGTGTCACCAAAGAAAATATATTTTCATGGAGCCTTTCTTTTTAAATACTCCCTTGATGCTGAAGTTGCTGTCTTGTGAAAATGAATTAATGTGACTTCATTTGTATAACCACATTATATGGTGTTTTGCTGGGACAGGGCACCCTGACAGCAATGGCAAAATAAGGCTGTCATCAAATCCCCTCAGCTCTAAATCATAATTTATTTCATATTGACCCATTAAATAAATGATCAAAGTGCATTTATTTACTTACCAAGGAAACATTTTAGTTTTACAAATGTATTTATTTATGCACATTACAACCTCCGCTCTGACCAGAACAACTACGACATTGTACTGTGGCCCAAAGAGCATTCTTTAGCACATGGCTTTTTTAATTATTATGACATGAGTATAACAACACTGTCTTCTAAATCAGTTACCATGTTATACACATACACACACACACACACACACACACACACACACACACACACACACA
>JAODVN010028987.1:0-10860 GCA_025434125.1 Chologaster cornuta
GTACAAGAGTATCGGGAGGCTCTGGAGGGAATTTTGATCAGAGGAAAGAATGGTATTAAACTACTGCCTGAATTATACGCTGTACCACGTGAGAAGGTATGCTATTCTATTCTATCCTGGAATTTGTTGACGGGGAAATAATGCTCTTTAGTGACCTGTGTTCCAAATGATGTCCGTGTGACCCTGAATAGTTAATAATAAACTGGAGAGCATAGGCAATGTCATACATTCTAAGTATTCAACAGTATGACTTGGAAATGCTTTTGCAGATGGAGGAGGAGTACTGTAACCCTCACACTGTTGACAGAGTGGCCATGGGACAACTGCCTCACATGTGGGGACAATCTCTGTATATCCTGGGTTGTCTTCTAGCCGAGGTAGGCGATAACATACCGTACCAAGTGTTACACTGTGAACAAACCGGTGCAGCAACATGAAATGTGTAAATGCCTGTGCAAATGAAACGCCAAAACGTATAGGCAGTACTAGAGAAGGCGTCTCATTATTACCCCACCGTCAGTTCTTGAAACACACTTCCTTGAAGCGGTGTGTCATAAGAGATTGATGCCAGGAGGTTGATGCAACTTTCTATATTTTTATAAACATGGGAAGGGGATGACCCTTTTTTATTTTTGATGCATATTAAAAGTGTTTTGTATGTATAGCACCTACTATACATACTGTAACACATCTGAGTAGGAATTGAATAGAACCAACTCACTTCATATTTTAATATTTTTACACCCTCTTCCAAACATACTCAATGTCATAATTAATTAATTAAAGTGTTATAATTGAAAGTGGCGCTACAAACTGTTACAATGGAATATCAATATTGTTCAATATTAAACATTTCCTTATTTCCATTATAAATTAAGAAACTAGAGCGTCGGGGTCATTTCAGTTATACGGTAGTACACTGCCTGCCATAGAGTCTCACTTTCTGTGTCTTTCCATTTCCCGTGCAAGGGATTCCTAGCACCAGGAGAAATCGACCCTCTCAACAGGAGATTCTCGACCAACTTTAAGCCAGATGTTGTAGTGCAAGGTCTGTGTGAGGTGCCTGTCTTGTACTCCAGCAGTGACACACACATCTCTACAGAGCGTTTAATGTGTGTGTTTGTGTGTCCAGTGTGTGTGCTAGCGGAGTGTGAGCAGATTCAGCAGTTGCTGAGTGAACACGGGATCCAGGTCCAGACCGTATCGGAGGTGTTACCCATCAGGGTCATGCCGTCTCGCATTCTTAGCCACATATATGTCAAATTAGGTAACCGCCAAATGAGGTAACCATTACTCAGTTATAGTCTGTGTTCACTGCGCGTGTCTGTGCTATGATTTATCTGCTTATGTTTCTGCAGGGAACTGTGATAAACTTAATCTGAGCGGCAGACCGTACAGACACATCGGAGTCCTGGGAACTTCTAAATTCTACGAAATCAGAGGCCGTACCTACACGTTCACTCCTCAGGTATATTTGTGACTCGAAATCCCATTGGCTGTAAACGTAAACAAGCACAGTGGTATTCCAACAGTAGGCTCGCAGAGCCAGCCTTTACATACGTAAAGTCTGGGACACAGCGCTGGCTAACTGCGTCTGTGTCCCTAAAGTCAGAGAGTCCCGTGTCGAGTTTACAGGGGTATATGTATCAGACATTTAGCACAGAGTTGCGTATGTGATGTAGTGCTAATGAATGGAAAAGGCTGAGGCTATTCCGAAAGTAACTGTCCTTTTGACGAGGATACTGTAGGGCAAACAGAAGGTGAATCACCTTTTCGTGATTCATTTGGTCCGTCCTGTAGGAAAGTGAAACTCTATGAGAGACAAGATGCATTCCCAGACTCGTCACGTAACTTTGGGTCCTGGGCAGTCTATGTAACATTATCTCTGATTCTCTGTGTCCCACGACAAGTTTCTGGACCATCACCATTTCTACTTGGCTATTGACACCCAGATGATTGTAGAGATGTTGCGTACAGAGATAGCCTACCTCTCGTCTTGCTGGAGAATGACCGGACGTCCCACACTCACTTTTCCCATCACACGCAGCATGCTTGGTAAGATGATATGTGGAACTGGCAGCTGCACAGACAGTCACTGCCTGGTGTTGACACCAGGGAATGCAGCCTGTGAAAATAGAAGGCCAGACTTATGCCAACAAATGTCATGTTTATGCTGGCATGTGTTTTGAAACAATCCATAGTTTTAGTTGTAATTAGCAGCCCCATACTGTATGACAGTTACATGTTTGTTAGCAGACAAAAGCAACGTTCATATTGCTTATACAGTTTTTTGTAATATTTCCATGTTCACTGCTTTATAACTGCTGTGTACTGTCTAGTTGATGATGGTGAGGGGATTGATCCATGTATCCTGTCAACCCTGAGGAAACTACAGGACGGCTACTTTGCAGGCGCCCGGTCTGTTTTAGCCTGATAATAACGACTATTACTTTGTTACACCAACTGTAGTCATATAATTATATAAACATGTGCAGTATAACCAATCCCAATCACCACAAATAATTAGCATTTTGACTATCTTGAAGTCATCTCACTGTCCCCCTAAAATCCTCCAACGCTGAGAGAAATGGCCGTAGATTTTATGTGTGTGTGAGTGTAATTGTTGGTATATTGCACATGTTTTACAGGGTACAGACATCAGACCTCTCTAGTTTCCAGACCACGTCCTTTCACACCCAGCTCAGTTTCCTTGACGATGAGGTTGACGAGAGCTTCCTGGAGGACGACGACGAGGATGATGAAGAACATGAGGAGAATGATGACGGTACAATCTCAGTTATAGTTTGTGTAACTGAGGACTGTGTGTCAAAATGTCCATATATACTTGCTCTCTTCTTTATTCATGGGTGTGTTTTGGGCGTAACAAACAATAAACCCGTTCCCTTTGCGTTTGCTTCGTTTGCGGTTTGCTATTAAACCGGTGGCTCAGTGAATGCACTGGAGCTGTTTAGGCAGCTGCAAGATTCCACAAAGATCACTAAAATACGTGTGTCTCTGTGCATATAACAGACAATATACACGCGTTGTGCAGCTGCCATAGGCTGTGCTATCTTGCTAATGCGCCGCGCCGTTGACTTTAGACCAGGTTTTTTCTTGGTCAATTACTTTCCGCTGCCTCAGGGTAGCAATGAGCCAGCAATGAGCTAGATCACACCTCATGTTTAGACCAACACACCCCCGGGCGCTCAAACGGCCGCGAGTGTATTTGCTATTTAAACAACGCTGGGCGCTGGAAAATGACAACTGCATCAGTCTGAAACTAGCAAAGACACTTGCGTTCTGGCTTTACGTCAGGTGTAAGATAGGGCGTGTTTAGTATTATAATAATAAATAATATATTCTCTTCAGGTGGACCAGAAGGCATGTTTGACCAATACCTCACACAACTGCTACACAGTACCACCACCAGGTGTCATCTCCCTCCTATTCAGAGGGGGCAGCACCACGTGTTCAGTGCCGAACACACCACTAGAGACATCCTGTCGCTCATGGCTCAAGTTCAGGGACGTAACATGCCCAGTGAGTGATATAACACGTTACACTGTAGTCGTGAGTTGCATGTCCAGCAGGGTCCAAGAAGCATGCGCTTGCATTCTGTTTCAGAGTCCGCCCTCTATCTGCCTATGACTCCTGCCATGAGCAAACACCGTAAATCTCTCAACCTACTTGACGTTCCTCTTTCCAGCCCACTGACAAATCACCATAAGGTACTTTGACCTCTGCACAAGAAAATATCATCAATGTGGCTTAAAGGGACACTTAACTTGTGCTATAGTGCCCCCCAGCACCCACAATTTGTAAACATAGTTGCGGCGTTTCAATACAAATAAAAATAATGTTTTTGTAATGCTGTTTTTGACCACCAGGGTCAAGTACAAATCAAGGAGTGTCCCTTTAATTGTTGTGTGCATCTTTGAGGAGCTGCACTATGTATTGCTACTCAGTATTCGTCTTTCTGAATGTTCGTGGTTCATTCCAAGCCCCACAGTGCGGCCGACCTACACTTGCCCAGAGATGCCCAAGGTAACACAGACTTCGCAGGCCTGGTGAGACAACTGAGTCATTGTCCCAGTCTGCAAGACCAGGCAGACATCCTTTACATTCTCTACCATATGAAGTAAGATCAGCCAACTCTCACCTGTTCATAATCACCCTTAACAAAACGGTAATCCAATGTCTTGCGGTGTTTATCAGAGGATCTGATTGGCTGGTTGAGGTGTCGGGTCCTGGCCAGGCCGGGACCACAGTGCGTTCTCTGTTGGAGGAGCTGTATGTGCAGGCCGGGGCCAGTAAGGAGTGGGGTCTCATTAGATATATCTCTGGAATGCTGCACAAAAGAGTGGAGGTCCTGGCTGAGGTTTGTGTGTGCTGCGTTGTTTCATGGGACAGCTTCATGCAGTATATTACAGAGGCTCTCCTTTAACTGTACGATATTGTGATGTCTCTGACGTTACATTGTGTTAGTACATTCAGTGTATCATACTATGTAACAGGAGCTTTAATATTTGTCATGCATACCATATTTGTGAAATACAGAACATATTTTGTACTAGCAGTGTTTGTACTACAAGTTCAGCCCAATGTCTGTTTGGTTTAATATTCTGTGTTCAATCCCTTATGGGATACCATACTCCATAATAAAATGAGTTATGTATACTATAAGACTGTCTGCTTAATACTCTAAATTGTTCAAAAAAATCTAAGTTGCTTTTTAAAAATATTATAGTTATCTCATGGAGACTACGCCTACAGTATACTTTAGCGCGCATTCTGCAAGAACAATATACACCACTAGCATTGTATCTTTAATTATTCTTTAATTAAATCAAATGTTTCTTCACAGGCTTGCACAGATCTGATTTCGCATCATAAGCAGCTTACAGTTGGTCTACCCCCTGAACCCAGGGAGAAGATTATAACAGCGTAAGTATATCAATGACAAACATTGTGTTGGTGTGGAAACCTTGGTTATTATTAAACCTAAATTTGAAAGGAAATATTCCCCTGTCTGCTCCTGTTTCCAATACTTGGTCCAGCCCTCTTCCTCCAGAGGAGTTGAACACGCTAATCTATGACGTTAGCGGTCAGGACATCAGTATAGCTGTGCTCACTCAGGTACATGCACATTCTATAAAACACTGCTTCTGCAAGACATTATCATCAGTGTAGGGCAGTAACTAGTTATTTGCAATAGTCACACTTTTTTTAGTAACTAGTAATAATATAGCAATTACTAGTCCAAGTAAAGAATGGGATTTCTGGTCCTAGCAAACGTACGGTAGGCTAATTGAACCCACCTATCCAATCATCTGGTTTGAGAGGCTGCAATGTTTTCACTTTGGCTGATTGACTCCTAAGGTTCATTATTCTTCCAATTAAGATGATTCAATTCTGGAATAAGATGGCTACACAGGTTGTCATTTTTCAAAAAGGGGTGATGCAGTGTAGTGATTGTGAAAGTAATATAGTAATGTAACTAGTAATAATGTAACTAATTACTTTTAATACCCAGTAATAACTATAATAATTTATTTAGTAACTAGCAGTAATAAGTAACTTGTTACTACTAGTCACAAGTGATAAGTAGTGTAATTAGTAGTAACAATGCTAATCATACAGTAGCTACAGTAGAATTTGATGCAGGATTAAAGGAATATTTCACACAAAAGCTATTACTACTACTGGAATGGTTTAAGATGTTCCAGCTAGGACAGCCACTTTATTTCTTACAGCATACCAGAGAAGTAAATATGATGTTACTTATAATTTTTGTGTGTGCTGTCTTTTTTTCGGGCGGGGATACAGAAATATGACTTTAAAAGCTATTTAGTGGGGACACAAGACCTATGCTGATTAGGGTAACACAGGATCAGTAGCACTCTATTAGATCTCAGATCAAATCACTGTGGCTGTACTTCCAATATGCCGGCGCCGTGTCACCACCGGCCGCATAGCAACACTAATGAGAAGGTGGTGAAAGAGTGTTGGCTGTGAGAGACTGTGTGTGATGCAGATGTCTGATCAACGTGACAGCCTGCCTCCTGGTTCTTCTGCCTACTGGTTCCTATTTACAGAGCCTGAGTTGTACCAAATTATTGCTGTAGCACTCACATTGAACGCGCAGCTAGCAAACCACAAGGAGTTGTTTGTCAAAAAGTGTATTCATTTACATGTAATGTGCATTGTCCCCTTTCAAATAATAATTCACAAATACTGTTTGATATATATGTATGACTGGCATCAGCTAACTAGTGTAGTGTGTGTGTGTGTGTGCGTGTGCGTGTGCGTGTGTGTGTGTGACTACAATACTGTGACCACAATACTGTTTGTTCAGGGAATAGAACATTTATAAGAGGTTGAAGAAAGATGTGAACAAGATACATTATAATGCTTATAAACAGTAATGCTGTAATGATACAAGACTGGGGTGAGGTTCCAATTGCTGTTTACAGTTTATTTGACCAAAGTACTGGAATAGGCTGACTCGTAGGCAAAAACAGGCAGAGGTCCTAAACAGAGAAGTCCAATTGATTGGCAATAGGGGTAGGCTTAAGTCAGAGTATACAGAGAGGCAATGGGATTGGAACACAGATGGCTGTGTGGCTGAGGGCAGGCAAGACGGAATAAACATACACAGAAATACTGGTCAAAATATCAAAGTCAACAACAGTTCGGCAATGTAGAAACAATACTTCACAAAGAGTGGGAAGTGTGATCGTCTAATATGCTGTGCACAGGTGTTAGTAAACAGGTGAATGTGATCCAAATTGACTGTGGAATGTCGATGACATGGAAGTTGGGTTCGGGGAGAGAGACTCACTAGAGCGGTGAACAGTCGCTGTCGGCGGTGACACTCTTCGGTGATCGTGCGTGGGACCTTACATCCGCAATATTTGAATCAGCCTCAAATGACATACAATATCTCGATAAACAAATATACATAAAGAAGGCTATTATACAAATCTGCTGTCTAGCCATTCACAGAGAGAGGACCTACATGTTCATTAAGTGTCACATATATCCAAAAATGAGGGCCACCCTTATTAATCTCTTACAGAAAACGAGACAAGCTTGAAAAATGCATATGTGTAGTCCAGTTGCATCTCTATGGAGGCATGTTAGCAGCCAGGAAAGGTGGTATGACCACATGGATAATCACCTTGAGAATCCCTGAATGATTGGCAGCTTTGAACAGGAAGGATACATGTACAACACATCTTAAACAGGGATCTAATGTTGCATTTCATCCCCCTCCAAGCACATTTGAGTATAAAGCACAATGTGTTTTAGTATGAGTGTGTGCGTTGATGGTTTTGGCTAACATACAATTATTATTTTAGTATTTTACTACCACTTGTAACAGTTCCGTGTTCTTTCCAATATATGTTTTAAAAGATCAAATGTTATTTATTTTAAAGTACAATGTGGACACTAGAGCATCCTACAAGCAACGTAGCAATTGCCCAGAATCTGCCTACCTACAGAAGGAATAGAAATATGGACAAAGCATGAAAACCAGGAATAGTGCCCAGCCATGTCTTGTTCTGAAGGCAGGGTTCCGTCCTGGTTTAATCAGCTGGCCCATCTATACATCTTAAAAGCAGAAAGCTTTTAAATGATTTGCACATGTACCTCATTCTGCTGATTTAAGATGAGGAGCTAGGTAAGTTACCTCCTATCATATGTTACAGCCAGTCCGGCCTGCTAATTCCAGCATGCTGGACTATTCCAGGATCATCACAATATGAAGAACTACAAAACAGTGTAACAGTGTAAGGAAATTCCACCTTAAAGTTGTAGACAGCGATTATAAGATAATACACTTGCATGGATGCATTTATCACATCCCACAACTATTTGCTCAAAATTAACAAATCCTTTTACTGACTCTGAACTTATGATTCCTTTGCATGTAAACGGGTCTTCTGAGTCTTTGATTCTTGTAAAGCGCTGCCGCAGGAATATTGTCCTTAATGTAGCTGGACACTAAATGACCTTCCAATACTGTACTCTCTTTGAATCAGACGATTCATCAGATTTATCAGACAAATCAGCGATTTGAGTAAAATCAATCTCCAGTCTGTCATTCAGTGATCACATGATAGGGACACGCTTACTAAACAAAGGAAAATATTTGGGACTTGTGTTCATTGGGAAAGAATTTAAAATAATAAAAGGGTCTGAGTCTTTTGATCTTTGTTTGGGTCACATGATATTTGCTTGAACAAGAGACTTAAGCAAACCATATCATTTCTACCGCTCTGTAAAAGTTAACGTTAATCCTTTAAGTAATTTGTTACTAGATGGAAACACAATTATTTACATAAATAAATCCACTGAGCCAAAAACGTATAAAATGTAAATTGTCGTAGACTGATATTTTAAGCTTTGTTTTTTGATCAAGGTCAAATGTCAACAATCTTTTTCCAGCATTGCTGACCGCAACTTTAATGTCTATTGAGGACCCTCATAGTCAACATTTCTGCAGAGCTTTTGCCAGCTTTTGCCAGCTGTATTTGTTACTGATTTCTTATCAACACCACTGTGTTGTCTGTTAGCATAACTGTAGCGATCCAGTATTTAGACCGCGTGCCATTGATTCTTGGATCACAGACAGGCTAAAGTGCCTGCATCACCTCAATGTGAGGTTCATGTTCTTGTAGGCAGTAAGAGAATGAACATGGACTATGGCGAAGGCTGTGCACTTCCGTCAGAGAAACCCTAGAGCTACACCGCACACGTGGCAGATATTTTTACCTGCTTCACCAGCTGCACATTTGTTGTTGTGTGCAGCTGTGTCGCCTTTGCTGTAGCGCTATATGGATAAATGTGTTTCTCACCATGAAGAGTATTTAAGTCTATTGAAAATGTAGAGTGACATAAACTTACAATGAACTCCAACTGTGGTAAACTGCAGAGCACATTGCACAGAAAGCAGGCATCAAATGACACGGCATTCCATTTAAACACATTTGAATGGATTGTTTTTTCACAAAAGCATTCCTGTAAAGATTTTGTTTCTTATTAAAGGTCTGAGTAGCTGTGCATACTGAAAAATAAAACTCCAAAACATCCAAAACATGTGGACTGAGAAAGATGTTTGGGCTGAGAAAAAGAATGCATATTCCTTTAATAAATGCAATTGGTCTTCATCTTCCACATTGTTTAAGACAATATAAATTAATTGGCCTGGTATTAAGGTGACCAGATCCCAACAAACCAAATGTGGGACAGAGCGTTTGTGTGTGTGTAACATTTTACTATTGCTGAGAGGCAGTCAAAAAGCTTGTCATAATGTCTATAACGTATAGTTTATTATCTTATCCTATCTATGCATTTCCCTCTGTTGATTCAGTAGCACACAGACTATGCAGGGTACAGGTTAGACATTCATCATTTACTGTATAGTTATATAATAGGTTAGAAGTATATGCAAACAACAAAAATATTAGATTTAGATGAATGTAATTTAATATGTATTTAACTTCTTCCTATACTACACTTTTGTCCAGCCAGGCCCTACATTTTACATTTTCTTGGCTATCCTGAGTCTGTCTGGGAAAATGAACGGTGCCAGCGTATTCCTTTAGTCATGTGCCCTGTATGATTGAAAGTACTGCACAATGTGGTAAATGTTATTCCAGCTGTTACCTTATCTGTCTGACAATCATCTTTGGGCTTCAGCGGGAATGCCATCATTTATCAGGATGTCTCTTTTTGAGCCACACGTTTTTGGTGAAACTCGCACACTGTCACTATACATCGTATTCCCATTCCCTACCCCCATCGTGTGTACAATTGGAAAAATAGCTATGGCAAACATTGCAGACGACTAAGAATCCTCTGCACCTGCTTCACCAATGTTGTTTCCCAATTCCCAAATTCATAGCTTCCATAATTTTTAGAGATTTCATGTGTGACTTGTGATCGTAATCCCTCGCAATTTTAACAGTTGGGCGTGGCGTAGGCAGTAAAGTCGGTGACAGACAGTTTTAATGTGTGTGCAGTTTGCTTGACATCAAACACAGCCATGTGATGGCAGTATTCGCTGCTGTCTTGACAACCATAGGAAAAATGCTAGATTAGAAAATCAAATCAGGACATTGTCTCAATATGTGGGACGTGGAAAAAGGGATTGAAATACTGGGCTGTCCGCACAATGCAGGAAATCTGGTCACCCTACCCATTTTCACTTATGAAATGAAATGAATCAAGATTATCTCTAATTGTAACGATACCCGACGGGGGTGAGGTTCCAATTGCTGTTACAGTTTATTTTCCAACGTATAGACAAAGGCCTGACTCGTAGACAAAAATATGCAGAGGTCCAAAAACCGAAGTAGTCCAAACGCTTGGCAAAAAGGGGCAGGCAAAGTCAGAGTAAGTAGACAGGCAATGGGACTGGTACACATGAAGTGGTATAGGCTGAGGTACCGACAAGGAGCAGGCAGGAGTAAACGTAGACAAAAAACGAGGTCAAAAGGCAATACTTGTTATTTGTCAAAATGACGGTTTGGTAATTTGGTAAACAATACTTCACAACTAATATACTGTGTTAGTAAACAGGTGATCGTGATCTGGGCTGATTGTGGAATGTTGATGACGTGGACGATGGGTCCGGGGAGAGAGAGTCACTAGAGCGGTGAGACGTTGTCTGCGGTGGACATGCACGGGACGCAGATCTTACACTAATCACATACTGTACATATACATGCATTGAAACTAAATTGTAATGTAACAATTATAATAGAAAAACAGCTTTATGTAGGCTCATTGCATTTTAACTGCATAATGATATACTGTGTGTGTGTGTATATATATATATTTAACTGTATACAG
>JAODVN010029096.1:0-10859 GCA_025434125.1 Chologaster cornuta
AAAAAAAATGAACAAAAACACACAAGTGTTACCAAAACAAAATAACAGACTTATAAATTCCAGGTAAACTAAAAGAAATAAACAAGATTTTATGAGAACTAAAATACAAAAAATCTGAGAGCAAATACACATTTTATTAGGAATTTCATCATCAATAGCAATGTACACAACATTCAGTTACACATTTTACAATAATAGTTTTATAATTACATTAATAAAACATCTAAAACAAAGAGCACTAAAATGTTATCTCAAAGTGTGCATCGTCTAATTACGTCCTCCATCTTGGCTTGCACCATTGCTACTCTCTGAACCCATTTGTCTTTGACTTGCTCTTCTTCATCCTGTGTGACCGCTGCATATGTCAGGAGCGTTGCTAGGCCCATGTGGAAGATGTGAATCAAACGTGAACATGTGGCTTCCATTACGCTTCTGTTCCTGCCACAGCACTCAAAGTACACCTCCAGCAGAGGCCTTCCGAACAGCAAGCTGCCAATCACACCCTGGTACAAGACATTTAGACTAAGGTCACTCTTATTGCTCTCAAAAGCCCTCTCAAACTCCTCCATATAGAGTTGTGAGGCTGCGGGGTCACCCTGGGTGTGCTCCACCATCGCACAGAGAGCTGAGTATTGGTTCTGGATGTATCTCTGATACTTTCCATACAGCTCGTTGACTTCGTCCAGCTGAATTCTGAATTCAGCCACAGTTGATCTTTCAAATCAAAAACAAAAACAAAACTTAAAATGCAATGTCTTCATATATATTGTACTTTAAATAAACATACATATTTTTCTGTGAACAAATACTTGTTCAAAAATAAATGTGATAATATAATACATGTAATAGAATTAGTATAAAATCAGCTATAATTATTCATTAAACCACCTTCCTTACCTTGTATGTGCAGACATTAAGATTTGCTTCTTGTGCCGTCAGCCAGCATAAGTCATTTTATATTTTGCTATTGCAAGTTCTGAGAATGCCTTGAAGGGCCAGGCTGTGGGTTTGACTAAAACCTTTTTTAAGTGATTCCGATTGGGTAACTCACTTGTGTCATTGCTGAATTGCTCAAGCCACAACTGTGTTTCAGGCAACCTGGCTTGTAATATGTGCTTTGAAAAGATTACTACACATACTGAGAGATACATTGGAATGAGAACTATGCAATGATCACATTTTTTCATTGTAGTGATCAGGTCTGGGTGTGCTAGTCAAGACAAACCTGAGTGATGTCTAATGCTGTTAACATGCAAGTAAAAATGTTGTTTTTCAAGAGCATGCTTGAACATTGCATCAATAACATATGGTATACTTAGGATATAGAGAAAGGCCAATTGAACAAAAGTACATTGTTGCCATCTAGAGACCTTGCCCCAGCTGTCGGGCAACCGGTGTTAGTTTGCAGCTGTTTATCACAAGCAAGACGACTGTACCAACTGATCACTGTATTTTTTGGCTCATGGCATTTTAGAGTTAGTTTCCTAATATAACCGATTTTCGACTGACTTTTATTGTAAAATAAATATTTCGGCCTATAAAAATGTAGCATTATGCCAAATTAATATAAAATAATAGACCTAAAATGCAACGTTAAATTATATTTTAGATTAATTAAAATGCTTAAAAAGCAGAATCAACCAGGAAGTAGTCTGAACAAAGCCAGTCTAAGTCGCATAATGTTGGCTACTGTAGCCTATTGGCAATGAAGGAGGAGTGAACCGTTTCTACACTACCGTAGTCAGAGTTCCATTCAGCACTTCAGACAGACTTTCAGACTTTCAGCACCAGATCCTCACAATGAATGTCTACGAAGGAAAACGATAGCTCCCGAAGCGCAGCAGAAGCACGAATGCGGCATAGCCTGCCTATCGAGAAACGACACAAAGCTCGGCAGCCTATAATGGCTAGCTGACTGACACGGTAGTAAGCTTAACTCACAGAATGTCGTTGAATCTAAATACAAACATGAACTCCAAACTGTAGCTGATTGTTCTAACACGGCGACAGGTAGTCTGAGATAATACAAATTAATTGTTTTGATCAAATATGAAGGTGAAAGCATTGACTGTTTTAGACAGCACCGTATCTGTCCATGTCTGTGAAAACAACAGTGATGAATAGGCTACATTCTAAAATTGCGTTTAATGCATGACAACATCATTAATCATGCAAAATGTGGTTTGTAGTCCTACACACCAGGCTATTGCGACAAGCCTCCCACACCTATCAGTCAGTCCCAATGATGCAGCTCCCACCGCAAATTTGAAGATTATAAATGCCCACATTGCATGCGGTCAACGGCTTATGCGGGCCCTTGTGGTTTATAGACCACATAGGCTAGCCTACGCTGGAACTTGTACGGTACAAATAGCCTCCCTGAGCTGATAGTTGGTCGATGTATCTAGGCCTACTTACCTGGCGCCACCAGAGGGCAGCAAGTATATACAGTTTTATGATACCCAACCCCTATGCTATTTCAGCACCAGTGCTGTGGACCAAAGAACGTTCTGTTTAAAGAGCAATGATTTAACCCTTTATATTCTTGGTAATATTAGTCTGTGGTTTATTTTAATAATTTACAATTATATGTGTCATTTTAGTGCAAAGGAAAATAGTGAGCACACATAGCCAAGGTTAAGGTTTGAGAAGCATGGGGAGATTTCATTTTTAATTTCAAATATTAATAGGAGACATATTCTGAAATCCTTGTGCAGAAATGCTATTTTGTGTCATTCTTACATACACTGAAATAAGCGCCTGATGTAGTAATGGTGCATTGGTCCTCATAGTTAATCACTGATGATTCTGTCATTGGTCCTCATAGTTTATCACTGATGAATCTGTCACAAATTAATGTCTATACATTGTCATTTGTGTTGATTTTTCCACAGATGATGGGGAAAACAAACAAAACCTCAACTCAACACTTCAACCCCACTGTTCAAATACAGGTAATGAAAGGGTTAATAACAATTTTCCTCAGAAGTTCCTCTCTGAAAAAGCGAGAAATGAAACCATCCTTTGTTTGTTGCACAACCATGTAATACCCCAATTTGTTATTATACAAGACAAAATAGAAGTGGCTTGCCTTGTCTTTCATATGGCCGAAAATGGTAGACTATAGATAGTTATTATGCGTTGACAGGACTTAGTCTCTACTATGCCTGTGTCTATACCTTATGTCAACCAATAACAGGTTCCTTGATATAGGGTTAGGCCTATTACAGTGCTCCTGTTTGAGTCAGTACATATTGTAGAGTGCCTGGCTCATCATGCCACTATTATGTAAACACTAGTATGTCAACAAAATGTGCATAAAATAAAGATAACGACTTGTTAAATTGACTATTTGCATATGTACTGGCTGTAAACAAAGTATCACTGTCTGTATAATCAGGAAGTATCTGCTTTCACTAGTCTCCCAATAGAGGAGCAGCCATCTTGAATTTTTATTTCTCTATGATCATAGCAGTGTGGCTAATATGTATTTAAATGATTTCTAAAGTTAACTATTTGCATTTCTGACTTATTTATATGTTTTATGTTTCTCTGTAGTGGCCTATGGTATGTAATAGTATCTTCTATAATGAGAAAGTGCCATTGTTTGTCATCTTACACACTTTCCTCTGAGGCACAGCCCAGACATTAATAAAGTTTAAAATAACAACTTAACAAAAACACAACATTGTAGTCTATTCCGAAGGTTATGGTATTTGGGAGCATTTAATTCAATCAAACAGTCCCTCATCCTACTGTTTAAAGCTACATTTGCTCTCAGCTATGGCTCCCCCTAGCCGCCTCTCTGCATTTCCTTGTTAAAGCACTCCATTATGCCCTGTCCCTCCCTTCTGTATTTCACAGTAGACATCAAAATGTACCTAAAAACAATTCTAATTCCAGCTAAATGTAGAGCATAATGTTATCCATCTATTCCTATCCAACAGTGGCCACCAATGGCCATACAAGAACACTGGATGTCTTACCTTTTGAATGTTATTCTCCCTATACCTATCTCCAAAGTCTGAATCTCGATAGCCTCCTTCTTCTTCCCAGCAATCCCTGCAAAAAAGGACACTTCCATGTATGTTGAATATGTAGGGGTGCTCACATTGGACCAAACCATTTCCATATAGCTCAGAGGGCCACAAATAACCAAAAAGTGTCATTTTGGAGCCATAGCCACATTTGCTCCAGATTTTACCATTCAAATATATTGTCACTAGCCTTACAGAGTAAAAACCCCTCCTCAAATACATGCTGTCCTCCCCCTATGGTTTGAACTTATTCTGGCCCGTCCACTAGTCAAACAGTCTATATTGAGAAGCAATTGTCACTCAGTGTGCAGCTGAGTTTTGAGGAGTTTCCACTGCGTATTGTGCGTTTGCCAGGCCTGGGAGCATCTTTAAGCCACCAAAATATCCCAATGGGGGGGCATTCATGATTCAAATAGCCTCTTTTAGTGTGGGCTGGATCAAATAAACCAGAAATATAATGTATCACGTATTGATAATCATAATAGGAAATGGAGAAATATATGGTTCCAAATGGACCTCTCCAAAAGTGCACAGGTGCATCCAATGGAACAAGGAACTCTCCAAACGTTCAGGAGACTAATACAAGGTTTCTTTTATTTAAAAACATAATTTTGATGGTATTTATAAATATATTTGACTAATTATACACATACTTGATCTGAACTGGAGGAAAAGTATCCAATGGAAGCAAAGTGCAACAAAGAACATATGCTTACTTTTTTTTATGGCACAACCAAATGCATAAACATATGAATTCCTGTCTATACAAGCATATTTTGTATTTTAAATATGTAAAAAGACTTAAAGAATTAATAACACAAGTAATAACACAATTCAGACAAACATATAGCCTGAAATATACAGTATAGTAGCATTACCTTAAAATGATATGTATCATCAAGCTGAGCTTCAATAGCATTAATATAATACACTCTGGCAAAAAAGTTTCAACATGGATTTTAATAAGCCATCTTGATTAACTATTGACCAAAATCAGGTAAATAAAGAAAGAGAAAATATTTGCATCTTTAGTTACCTTCCGCTATTCTCAACCGTTAAACTGGTTACGCGCGTCATCCACAAAGTTTATCCCAAAATAATGCACCCTTCCACAACTTTGTAGCGGGGTTATAGCTGTTGAACGACGACAATTCGGCATGTTAAAGACTGACGTGATGTTGCATATACATTTCAAAAGACTAATAGTTGAAAATAGATAGGCGTTTACACCTTGCTTGTCTAGACCTGAGCCTGTAGAATGTAAGACCCCACCTCAGCATTCTTAAACCACCTCAGCCTAGCAAGATCGCTCAAAGCCCACTCGTTGTAAATAATATACTGTACTTTTTTTATTTTTATAAACGAAACAACCAACACATACCTGCTCAGGAAAACCACGAACCATCTAAATCCATCGAAAACAGCTACACTAAAATGTCAGTGCGCATTCGCGACAGATGCCAGCTGCTTCCTTGCGCGCCTGTTATTATTGAGTCCTTGGGATAATGTAGCAGCTGTCAGTATGGGGTCAGGTCGCCTTTCAGACCTAAATAGTAGCATATAGTCCACGATGGTAGGCCACTCAGTTATACCTTACTCGTCCACAAAAATGACTCTGCCTTACTGCACAGTAGCCTGTGCGTCGGGGCTGCGGTCAGTATGAGCAATATTTATACGATACTCACCGCCCTGTGTTGCAAGATGCCCTCGTGTTGATTGTGGTTGCCTGCGATGTGTTGACAGTGACATTATGGCCAAGCCTGACAAGGAAGATAAAACAACTATACCCTATGTGTTATATGCTATTAAAGTGTTAATATGTTATAAGTTATAGCCATGCAGACTGATAATTACAAATCTGAGGACTTTTAATTTGATAAGAAAATGTAATGTGATTTACATTCAGTTGATATGCACTTGAAATTTTGTTTTTATATGAAACTCATCAATAAAATATTAAAATGTTAAAGTGTAAAAGTTTCATTGCATCATATCTACAATAACACACACACACACATATACACAGTATAACATAACCATATTTCATTAGTGCTATTATATGACTATTTTTACTTCTTACTTTGAAAGTTCAGTTTAGACATAAGGATGTGAATTCCATTGAAAATATGCTACAATTATGTAATTCTATATGAATAACTTCTGTAATAAATGGATAATGTAAATATATATGATTTGCATCATGTACTGCAGGTCTATATTTGGATTCAATATTAAAATTCAGAAGTATATGCTTTAGGAGACTTCAGAAATGTGTACAGATGTCGTGACCAAGAAACCAAAAATAACTTTATTTTCTAATTTTAAATGTATTTCTTTGGTGTGTTATAGCCACCAAGTATACAGATGCAATTTAGCATACATACAAATTGATATAAATGTCACATTTACATAGTACAATGTGCAGTTTGGCAGATGTTAACATGAAAACATTTAATAAAACTTCTGTATTGAGTTTCTGGCCAGGCAGGACAATTAAGGATACATTTTAACCTTGATGGTACAAAAAGAAAATGCTCATATATCCTCAACAATGTGTTGTCCTTGTTCTCTTAAAGGTGGCATCAGTGAAAAAAACAATGCAACACTGCCCATGCTCTATAATGCAACACTGCCCCAGTGTTTCTATACAGCCCATGCTCTACAATACACTGTCCCAGTTTTGGTAATGCTTGTTCAATTTGGGGGTGGAGCTTATGAGGGTGAAAGGAAAGGGTGAAAGGAGAACTGTTTTTGTTTTGAATTTAAAAATCTACCCATTACCTTTAACTCAAATCGTATGTTCATCTGAAATAAATAACGTATTCACAACTAGCTATAGGCTGAATAAGCGTCAAAGCAACCAACCACAAACAGTATTTCGTTTCTCAACAATGTTCTATGAATATCAACTGCATATTATTCCTCCGAGTCCAGCTGTGTTATCGTGGGGCTGCCCAATGCACACGCCGGCACTCTCTGATGCCTGTGTGTGGTGGGGCCCTGCCTGGTCGCCAGCCACGTTCTTTCCAATGGGAGTATAGGAGCTCCCAGACGACAGTCTCCATGCTTCACTGGGCAAGCCGTGAGGGACTCCAGACGTCGGCGTCCTCACGCTCTTCTGCCCAAAGGGAGGACGCAAAGAGAACGGCCGATGCGGATTCAGGGCGATGGGCGCGGACGACTGCGCGGGTCCCCCCCGCATCCGGGCCACCTTCCGAGCGTAATAGCGTCTAGACGCTGCTCTCCACGCAGCCCTCTTCAGTCGCTGGGCCTCCTCAGGCATATCTGACATGGGCACACTCTTCTTGCCATTGCTGGGGGCCAGAGAGACAGCACAGGTCACACGCAGGCATCTTATCCATCACCACCAGGCGATAAAAAGTATATTTCACCCATGGAAACGCCATGGGATGCATGTAATTCAGTAGAGAGAAAGCGACCAATGTGTTTGATTTGACAGATAAACATGGAAGGAAAGAAATAGTGCTACTACTCTACACTGTGTGCACAATAGGAGTGACATCAAATGTAACTAGTGGGCCGCTGTTACCCTCCTTGCCAAGAGTGGCGTTGTTTTAATCTAAACATCTGCTCTCAAATAAAATTGGTTCATAGGAGGCACATACATGCTGTGCCTCGCTTCGAGTTTTGAAGGCCAACTATTGTGCATTTTTTGTTTTACATAATTTCTACATACATTCTAAAGCAGTTTAAATACAGTATTACCAACCTCCTATATGAGCTATAGAATACCATACTGTATTATATACAGGATATAAAGCGTACTGTACATACTGTAACTCACCTTGGGTGATGTATATCCTGCTGTACACCGTGTCGGTCAGAATTTGCATACATCTTCTCTGTGAGCTTTCTTATTCTCTCTCTATTGGCCAATCTTCCTAAGGGTACCCAACATAATTAATAACATTACACATACAAAATTAATGGCTACTAGCGAATAACCTACTAATTATCAAAATAACACTACAGTGCATTCATGGCGATGCACAACATGTTTAAGAGGCTGTCCAATCTGACAACAAATGTAGACTGTGATTTAGATTAGATGGCATTACATTACACTGTAATGGCTATTATGTCTGACTACAATATAATAACTTACTATTCGTGCAGTGACTTTGGTTTTCTTCACATGATGTGCCTTTGGCCCCCTGGTGTTCGCCCATGTTTTGGTCACTCACTTCCCATTGGATTAAGACTGTGTCGATATCGGAGGGTTCCTCCTTCACTTTTAAGGTGGCTGGTGATGTAGACAGACTCCTTGCTCCATCTGACACAGCCGAGATCCCAGTGGCGTGTGAAGCAAAGGTCTGCTCAACAAAGCCCACTCTGCTGGGAGACAACGGAGGAGCAGTCCGCTGGCTTTGGATAGGGACCGCTGAAGGTGGTCTAGCAAAAATGCCTACTAGGGAGTAACAAAACAAATGTTAGCTGCTCATATATAATAACATAATAGATACTGTGGATCAATATGTTCGTTTTACTCACATGAAATGCTCATCTCTTGCTCCGTGGTCACCTCACTGTCCGCGCTGACGGGTTGGAGAGTCTCGTCTCCTCTTTGAACATCACTCATAAGGGTTTGGTCATTTCCCAAAAGCCGACATGTGCATCCTTGTCGACGTAGCTCCTGCAGTTCATACTCCACTACTTTTGATCTGCTCTCTAACCGCTGGATCTCTTGGTCCCTATCGGCCACCATCCTCTGGTATTCGTGTGTGCGAGCACTAGTGACACTGTACAGCACATTGATTATAGAGTCGATCGCCAAACTAACAGCGTTTTCGATTACAAGAGACTCTTCGTCGCGCAGTTGTGGATGCACAATTCTGTTCTTTAAAATATTCATCTTGACAAAAAAGTACTTTGCGAAATAAAAACACGATAATTCGATATCGTTACTGCGGATCCTGTTTTGCCTCCTTTGAGGTTTACTTCCTCTGTATGTTTTTGGTGCTTCTTGTGGCATTTGTGATCACAGTGCCACCCTGTGGCTAAAATAGTTATTAAATAAATCAATTTGTATTACGGTAATGAAGAAATGTTGACTTGTTGTATGAATTTGCCTTTACATTTTTATTATATAAAAACAATTCATTTGTTTTGTAAGTACAGAAATAATACAATATTCATCCCATTCTAAGATATCTCCGAAAGCAATTGCAACATGTGGCTAACATTACACAATGTATACTCTTTAAAGATAGAGTCAGGGACCCTAGAGAAAGACTGTTAATGTTTAAACTAAATAAAGACAAAAACATGGCTGCACCCTCAGAAGCTCTGTCCCCCAAGTGCAAACATACTGCCAATGCTAGGATAGGATAGTATTGTGTGGTGCAATCTGCACCACTTTGTTTGTGTTCCCATACAGTCACAGAGTTTCTTTACAGTGTGTGTGCACACAGAATAAACAAGATACATTCCCTGAATGTATCCTAGCTGTAGGACCAAGAAACCTAGGACCATACCATACGGTATGACCATACCTTATATTTGGTGATTCCACCTTTTAAATGAATGTTATAAACATTTAGTTCATTTTGCATTATTTAGCCCCTGTCAAGCAATAAACAACTACACATTTGAGGTTACTCACAATGCACTTTTAGATAAAGCAAGTGTTAAAAAAATACTATAAAACTATGTGCATATACATGCATATACATGCCTCAGACCATACGGAGAACAAACTCACCATATTGCTTCAAATAATGCCATGTCATTTTAGCTCTTGCGCCTACAATTGATGTACTGTAGGTGAGATACCTCCTTTGGATATTAAAATCGGAACGATGCCCTCTGCGGTTCTGTTAAGAATGCAATAATCCTCACACATGCATATTGGATTGTTAGGTGGGCTGTGATCTGGATTTACAGACAGTTCTTCCATCTCCCACCCAGAGTCACCGTCAATGGTGTCTGATTCTTTGTCTTTGGTGACAACCTGCTTTGAAAAGATCTTACCGTCTTGACAGTTTTCATTTGAAGCCCTTTTAGTCATCCCAGGCAGACCTACATAAGACATTTGACATGGATCGAATGTTGAAAATAATGGTATGTCCTTCAAATCTCCACCCTGCTCCATGTCCTTAATAATGGATTTTGGTACAATGGTAAGATTTTCACATATTAGGTCTTGAGTGTTGCATGTTATTATGATGTTTCCCTGCAATGGCATCCATTCCTGAAAATATAATTTTATTGAATATTAACTATTTATGAAAAGGAGGACAGAGGACATTTACAATATAACAAAATACACAATAACGTAATGTGTTTACAGCTCTACTTATTTCTTGAAGTTGACAAAACGATGTATGGTCATAGCATATTGTTCTAATAACGTACCTTGAGATCGCCTTTATGTTCTCTGTACAACGGTGTGAAAAATGGTGCTGGAGATGGTATGTGGAACAATGTTTTAATTTTCATCCTGCAGGGAAGACAAACTCATGATTAGAGAAGGAAATAGCACATTACATTTACATTCCAGCTATTGTGAGAGCAAAATATGATTAAAAGTGGTATAGAATAACACTTAATTAATGATGTTTTGCATATGCTTTTATCCAAATTTACAGTGAGTATAATTATTTAGGAGAAGGTTAGATATCAGATTAGGTTAGTTGTGCACAGGTAAAACGCTTAGGTCTTCAGCCTGCCTTAGGCACAAGTGTTATATTCATTCTGCAGTTTAACATACTAAAGGATAATGTGCTCCATGGAATTAACTTGTGTTCACGTGTTTACCTCAGGAACGTGTCCATCACCAGATACAGCATCAAATGATGAGAA
>JAODVN010029206.1:0-10858 GCA_025434125.1 Chologaster cornuta
CTCTCTCTCTCTCTCTCTCTCTCTCTCTCTCTCTCTCTCTCTCAATCTCTCTCTCCCTCCCTCTCTCTCTCTTTCTTAAATTGACATTGGTCTGGATCGAACATGATTACAGAAGAGCGTTCCTCCGCTGCACGCTGTTGGGCTATCCTCCACCCTGAACACTTGAAACTTGGGCAGGCGTAAGGGACCACGGCATATTATCTGCTCTGAGGGAAATTGTATTTCCTGAGATCCTCGTTGCCAGCCGCTTGCTCTTGAGCTCTCATAGTAGATTTTGAACTATTCGCCTGCTGATCAATTGCTGTTGAAGTAGCCTACCATGTATATGCACGTTGGATTAGTAGGTTTCTGCCTGGTTGCCTTTGTCCAACACCCAGCTAGCGCTTCAGGAAGTAGAACCACTCAAGGTAAGTTTTTTTTTTTTTTACCCGTTAAAATTATATTAACTCAGATGCAACGGAGTGTTAAATATTAAGTGAAACTTTAGTATGGGGTTGAGACAGCTTACATTAGAACTAGGCTATTTGAATGTGAAATGCCAGCCGACCACCACTACGTCATCTTAATACCTAATCTTAAAATATTTGAATGGGATGTTCACATTTGAATGAATATCAAAGTTGGCCTAATTAGTTATTACTAAAATATATAATTTAATCGTATTGGTGTATTCACTTATTAGCAATCGTAGCCCAAGCTTGTCACTGTGCCCATACACTGTTGTCATTGATCTTCAATCAGAATGAACAGTGTGAACTGATTAAATATCCACCCCTATAGGCAGCCTACAGTTAATTGTCGTGAGACTGTCAGGAGGTATTTGACACTACCAAGACAAGTATTTGACACTGGGCTGTGCTGGACACATATGCCCCCCCCTCCTCCAATATTCTTTCGCCAAAGGCACTACTGCCACAATGCTGTCTTGCCTTGTGGGAATAATTGGAACTAACCAAGGGCAGTCAAGTCAAAGGCCAGGCAGCCATAGCAGTGACAAAGACATTTTGTGAGCCAGTCAATTCATACTTAATATAGCCCCTTTCTTATCCCCCAACCCCAACTGCTTTTAAAAAGACAAATGTCAATGCAGAATGGCCCAAACTATTTGCATGCCATGTTGAGATATCTGTGCGAGTGCTGAATGTATTTGGTGATGTCTCGCACACAAAAAGAAAATCCATAGTCTGTCGAGAAGGCAAAAAAAGGGGGTTGGTGACTATTTAGCATCTTGGGTGGTCTGCCCCACTTGTGGGAAAACCCAATATTTACATCTTGCAATTAGAATTATTTTTTTCTCACCTAATTTTTCACATCAAATTTTTTTTTAAACATTTTTCATAAAGGTTTTGGTTGCCTGTAATGCCACTATGACATGGTACCTGTTTATTGGTCACCAAAACTTGGCTGCCAAAGCAGAATACCAAAGCTCATCTGTTTTTGCTTATCAATACAAGGCAACAACCTGGCATCAAACTACCTGTGTGACAGGCATTTTACGGGTCACGTATCAATGTGTGTCATCTTTAACTGACCAACAATATTCGTTTGTTTGGGGGACTGTTAACTCAAAGTCACTTTGTGCCGTCAAGTTTTAAGATGACGGAACAATGGAAGGAGTGAGAGACCATGAGATACAGAACAATGATTTTGCACAATTTGTCAGGTCAATATTTATTCAAGACAGATGCTGTTGAGAAGCCTTTGTCTGCCATCACCCTCGGCCTAATCATGGACGTGGGCTCTGCCGTGACGTATTCCTTAATTTGAACAGCCACCACAACAAAGGGAGAAGGCATGAACAGTGGAAGGAGGATTTTAGCATGTGGTGGAGATGCATGCATGCAGGCCGAGAACAGAGAGAACGGTAACTTGTGGAACATGGGGACAGTTAAGAAAAGATCCCTTAGATGCGCCTTCCCCCCATTTCCATCCGAACCGAGCCAGAAGCCCATCTGTAGCCTGCCAGGCAGGCAGGCAAGCAGGCAAGCAGGCAGCACCCAGGCAACGGTTGGTGTGGCGCTGACATGCTGCCGGGGCTCCTTGTGTTGGTGTAACCTCTGCTCTGGGGGCCTCGGGGTCCCAAATGCAGGGCCGACAAAGCAGCTAGCGAGACCAGCTCCAAGCTCGCTAGCCTCACTGTGGGAACCAGGCAGTCTGGTTAATACGAGTCCCTGTGTGGAGGGAGGCTTACCTAGAGGTGACTATGAGGAGGAAAGCAAAAGAGACAGAACCCTCTCTGAATCACCCCCTCCCCCACAAATACTCTTCCTTTTTTTTTTCTCTGCTTTGTTTGTGGACTTTATTTCCTTTAATGCCTAATGAAGCAGCTATGCTTTTTCTCTGTCAGCCATTAGCTGTGGCTGTTTACACCCTACTGCGTTAGAAACCCTGCTACCAGCCAATTAGCTTTCTTTCTTTTTTGGAATACACAAATATGTTTCCCTCTTTCTTCCCTTACAATAAACATTTCTTCTATACGTGCTTTGAGTTGGTCTGCTGCAACACACACCTGTTTTAGTGAGTGTGTTTGCGCTGCATGCTTTACTGTATGTGATTTCAGTTTTTTCCTTCAGGGGCCTGTGGGAGAGCAGTTCTTTAGAAGACCACGTCACACAATGTTAACGACAGTTTTAATAGATAATGCGTCTAAATGCTCAGCGTCTCCGGTTTGCAGTGAAAGAAAGCGATTATTGTGAGGTTTTAAAGTCATCCTGTGTGATTAACACGGAGCGTGGCTCTAGCCTTTTGACAGCACTGTGGCACACCTCTTTTTCTCTCTGTCTCTCTCTTTCTTCTTGGTATGTCGGGTGTATGTCTGTTGCCTAAGTCCTGACAAGCTTGTATGGTGGTGTTTGCGGAGCTGTTTGACATATCCTCTCCGAGACTGGATGTTACCGCGTTGAGAACCTGACTCAAAGAAATCCTGTCTGCCAAGGAAGAATCATTTTTGCCAGTCCCTTGTGGGCTGGTAGTGAACTGGTGATCAGGTCACACAGAACGCGCAATGAGTAGTTGCAATGTTTGTAATGCTCTGCTACTTTCTCAGTACTTTCTGTGTTTTATTGGGGTTAGAATGTAGTTCCCATGTTATCACCTTTCCTTCTCTCCTTGGCTCTCTGCTTCTCTGTAGAAGTCTTCCAGCCAGGTCCCTTCATTTCTAGTTGTGATCAGAGCATCTAAGGCAGGATAAGCCTCGGGGCCAGCCTTGGTCAGCCACTGATGAGTACCATACTTGGAAGGAGATCAGTCTAGCTTGGCTTTTAGCACTTTGCGGAGACCTTCTCAGATTTCATCTGCTCCAGCACCAGTTGAGAGCATCCACATGCAGTGAATAGGGAGACTGTTATTTTGGCCTTGTATAAAAGCAGTAAAAACACACAACCATTGAATTTAAGAGCAATACTGTGACTCATTTTTTTTATCACTTTAATATGTGGGAGTGTTGCACAGAGAAAGGGAACCTGTAAGGATGGAATGAGTCGTTTTTGTTTTATTAATGACTGCACTTAACAGCGCGACCGCAAAGTAAGGCTCAGCCATGGGGGGAGATATTTAAATACGGGGAAAGTGGCGTGTTACTGTTCCTAGCATTGGAAACGGCATGCTTTCCCTGCAGACCGCAGCTTGATACAAGGGCTTTGGTGCAGTTGTGGTGCAGACACACGTATGCATATAGCTGCTCCAGCGTGGTTCAGACGACCCACGTTCTGGTCAGTTGCTTGGCTTCATCCTGACTACTAGAATGTGATACCCAGACGGGTTCAGCTCCGCAACAGAGTGCTAAATATTCAGACCTGAGGAAAATCTGACTGCTTGATCAAATTCTCTTTCTGAGAGCGTGCCAAAGGCCAGTAATGCCAGTATACTGTGTGTTTAGTTGATGTAACTGGTATTTTCATGCAGGCCTATGGTTGTGTATGTGTGTCTGTCTGTCTGTCTGTGGAGAAGGTTTATGTGTCTCAACTTATTCTTATGCTTTTTGTTTCAATATGTCACTTTTCTCAGATTTAAAGAGCCTGCTTATTTACTGTTCAATGCATCTCTATTTAGTGTGCAGCCTGCCAAACTGAGCCATAAGCTACAGTATACCACAGATTGCTGGAAAGCAACTGTTCATGGGAACCAATCAGTTTCTCAGATCCATTACACAGGAACAGAAAACCTCTTTATCAGCAACCAGCATGGTCCTCGTGGATACTGTTAACTCATTTACACTGGTTGAAGCGGGTGAAGAACAATTCTTTCTTTAAGTGCAGTGAAAGAATACGCGCAGTAGCTCAAACTCAGCTGCCACACTACTGGTGCATGTGAACATGGTTTTATTGAGAACAACTCGTATGCTGTGGCGAGAGCGAACGTCACCACAGCCGGGTCGGGGTAGACTTCTGTGAGAATAGTGAGTGCACGCCCCTGGTATGTTCTTGTAGGCTGAGATGTAAATCCTATCTGCAAATGACAACAGTAAGACCATTTTCCCCGGCACTGCGGCTAAACCGGGGAGAACCATCATCCCGCACCCCCCCTCCCCTCTCTCTCTCTCTCCCTCTCTCCCTCCCTCCCTCAGTGGCCTTTGTTCACTGTGCAGATGCAGAGGTGCTGACAGCGTCCCTGTTGGCTTGTGGGAGGATCGAATCACAAATGATGGAACACTGAGAACCCCTTCCAAACCCCCGCCCAGCCACCCATCCACCCACCCCGCAGCCCCGCGCTGGTCCTCAGCTCACCTTTGCACAACGTGCATGGTCCACTGAGGAGGCGCCTCCTGTCTGTGGGACCCAGGGGCGATCCCTCAGCCAGATGGAGTCACTCTCCAAGATCATTAATCCTTTAGCGCACGCACACCCTTTTCCCCCAAGACCCTCTGGCCGGTGTGTTTTTCATGGGATCCTCGCTGATCGGGGGTGCCGACACCCTTGGTACCTGTGGAGCTGCCTGTCCAGCCAGACTCCTCGGTGGCTGGACAGGCTGACACAATAGCACAGCCCCTCCCCCTTGTACATGGCCCTCGGCTGAAGAATGAAGCTGCGTTGCTCTTTGAGATTTGGGGGTCAGCGAGGGAAGTCATTAGGCTGTGGTGGTCAGTGTGTGTGTGTGTGTGTGTGTGTGTGTGTGTGTGTGTGTGTGTGTGTGTGTTGGGGGGTGTAGCGTTTGTGGACAAGGAAGGGGGGGGGGGGGTAGAGCGAGCCGGTTTACAGACTGCATGTGTTTACATTCCTGATGGTAAGCGGCAGCTTTAGGGACTGGAAATGAAAGGAAATGCTCTTATTCTGCTTAGTAATGGAAAAATCCCACCCAGCGCATCAAGGGATCTAAATGAAAAAGATCAGTTATTTACTTGGTGGGTTCTGGCCAGTGCTTTCTAAATTGATACCGCTATGACTTCACGGGTGAATTTGAAACATCCTCAACTAATAGAAGCATGAGAGAACCACATGTGTTTAGCTACACCTACTGTAGCAGACAGTGGACATGGATTAATAGACATGCCAGCATCCCAAAGTTTAGTTGTTTAAGTAGGCCTGAATACATTGTTTAAGGCATAATGTTCTAGATCTTGTTTGGGTGAATTATTTCCGGCTTCTGTTGATGTTATTTCTGATACATTTTATTGAGACCTTTCAATAAGGCGGATAGATGTTTTTCTTCTCTTTCCAGTGACATACATCAATCTAATCGATGTCTGTTGTACTAGAAAGAATCGATCGTCGATTTCAAATGGGCATCCCTAGTCTGAAAATAACCATTGAATTAGTATGTTCTGTGTTCTGCCTATTACTGGATGTTATAGTGTCTATTTCCTTGTTCCTTGTTGTACAAGAGGAATGGACAGGCCATTAAACCCATTATAGTTCTGTACTTGAGCAAGGGGAGCATTTAATTAAGGTCCTGACTCCTGGCTTCCTCCTGTTTATAATTTCAGTGTGAAACATGTACCTAGCCAGATCCAGCCAATTGCATTTCACACATTTGCTTTGTTAGATAATCCTTGTTTTATGGCTTGCAAAGAGAACCTTTCAGTCTGCCAAATTTGACAGGAAACAGCTAAAAATATCATTTGTGTGTAGTTATTACTATGTTGCCGTCTTTACAGTCGGTAATGTATCTGGCTAAAGCAACCGCCAATGAATGTAATTGCTGTGTGCAGAGGGGAGAGTGTCATGTCAGTTAGCTTGCGTTATATAAATATAAGGTATACAGTAAGTCTAAGTGCTACCCTACTTGCTTATAAAATACTGTATTTTGCATGTGGACATGACTAAACACTGGAGGGGACATGGCAAGAAGTGTGAAATCGGCCTTGAAGGATATTTTCTGGTTGCTTCATCCGTTCATAAGAAAATGGTGAGAAGCGTAGATACCTTATTCCCGGTGGTATGTGTTATGCTTGTGACACAGTAGATGTCATTTCTCCCTCTGTTCTGTTTCAGCATCGCTCCGTGATAGAGTACACTTAATTAAGTGTTTTCCTCTGGAGGCAGTCGGGAGGTCTGAGTCATAGCCTCGCAGGGCCACACATGCAAAAGCAAAGCCACAGCACGGGATGAACAGCCCCTGATCAAAGGCATAGAGAGGATGACCATCCCGTATTCCCGTGTTTTGAGAGGCAGCCACCAAAGAAGGGGATTTGATCCCCTTGAGTATAAATGTCACGCCGACTCTGGTGGATGTCTCTAGTTTACATTCCCAGCTGCCTCCATGCACGTCATTTACCGGAGAATCACTTATGTGAGCTGCCGATCTCGCAGATGTTTGACTGTAAAAGTCGTCTCCACAATTAAATTCAACAAGACAGTGATGCTGCCCTTTTAAAAGTTTAGTTTTATAAGACACCCCCCCCCCCAGCACCCATGTATCCTTCCATTGGTAGAGTCCTCCTCTAATTGTAGAGCTACAGTAAAATACCAGTGTGCTGCCATAATTTACATCTAAATTTTTTTCATAAATCCATCCATATACAGTAGGCCCTGCAGAGTATTAATGAAAAATGTGTATGATAACAATTTCCTCTCTTAATGGAAGGCTCATGGTGATACGCTTCAGTATTTTTAAAGCCTTATTTGCATGAATGCCCTCAGATTAATCTGGTAGGTTTGAAGTAGTGATCAGAGTTTTTGGAAGGCCAGGATCAGTCAGTGGTCATGCTTCCTAAACATTTAGAGTGTGTGAAAGATGTGTGTAAATATCTCAGATGGAAGCAGTTGATATTTTTATTCGTGACTTTGTAGAAGCTTGCTGGACAGCCAACAGTGCGTCCCTTCATTAGCTGAAGGGGATTGGGCGTGGTGTGGGTGGGAAAGAAGCTATATTCTGCTCTCATGTTGACATCTGCATTTCATCAAAACTCTTTTTTTTTTTTTTTTTTTTTTTTGAGGATGGCAAAGTCTCCTGCCCTGAATAACCTAATAATGTATGAGATGGTCACACTGTAATGTGACCACACTGAGGTTTTACTCTTTACATCTCCATTCTCACCTCCGTAGGCGCACGCGGTTACATCAGAACCTGTTCTGGTTATTATGTATTTCAGTGCTAAGAGTCATAATGTGCACAGTTTTCTATTTTGATGTGTTGATTGTCTAGATTGCAGAACTCTTGAACTGCACATGTGTACATGAGACTTAAATGTTTTATTTCTGGAAACACTAGAGCCATTTTAACATATAGTAATTTCATGTGTTTCAAAGATCACCCTAATTAGCCATTAGCTGTTCTAATACTTTCTCTCATTGCATGGATAATAGGCAATAATGGCATGTCATTATTTATTCCAGTTTGGATGTCTTCGGTTTGGATAAATGGCATTTCACTGCACTGCTCTGATATACTGTAAGTCGTTATATAGCTATTAGCTAGTTGGTGATTAATGTCTGCGACTTTGTATCTTAAGTAGTTATCCTGACCGTAGGCCTGTCTTTCTCAACCACAAACTTAAGTATAGTGTAGGTGTTGTGCTAAGATGGATAATTACTATACTGTTTCTCTTGTAATTATACACTAATACAAACACTGTGTTCTGAAGAACACATTTTATGGTATTGAACCCAGTGCCCTTCCTTATGCTGGAAAAGTATCAATGATTTAATATAGAATTCCCTGTCAAGGGTACTGGTTAGCATGGGATGTTTTACAACAAATTATGGAATGATGAAATGTGCATCTAATTATACTGTCCCCAGTAATTATGTTAAAGCACCCAGTTAGCCCATTAATGACAGTTAATTTGGCGTGGCATACCCTATGGGTGTCCCAGCCCCACTCAGTCTATTTCTGTATTTGAATGCGAGGGGCTTGGGGGCGGGTAAGTGTGGAGGGGGCCTGGCTTTGGGGCACGAGCAAACAGCCAGGGTCTCAACACTCAAAACAAACATTACCCCGTGTTTGAACTGCACACCTTGGGCTCTACAACTCTCCCACACACTCACACTTGCCTCTGAGTGCTGTTCCTTCTCCCACCTCTGTTGGCTGACCCAGCTAAATACACTGCTTATCCCGGGACCTTCCCATGAATCAGGGAGGAAAAGCACCCCCAGACAAGGTCTCACCTCCAAGGCCAGCAGGCCTTATGCAGCAGCTCCGCTTTACATGTGGCAATAGCTTTGAAATCCGAAACAACAATGGACTAATGTGTGTTTTTCTTACAGCCACCCGTAATGACAACCTTGACATCTATTTTCAAGTGATTGTCATAATTGCCTTTGCCATATAGTTAAATGTACAGTCGTTCACTGTGTTATAGCGCCTTTAGAATCCGAAATCTGGTGTAGGATCCTATAAGCCGCTAAAATCGATGTCTCCCTCTTTCCCCTCCCTCTAAGTTTAAAAGATTGACATACTGTAAGCCGAGTCTTAGAATCACAAAACCTCACATTTTCAGGGCGCGTTGTGCACAATATTTTCACATCTAGTTTCTATGGAGAGGAAAAAAACAGATGTCTAAAGATACTATTATAGGTGTGTCTTTCACAGACTCCAGTAGGTTCAACATGAAATCAAGCTGTTCGTAGCTTTAATACTGATGAGCCTGATCCAGAACAGAGCTGCAACAGCAATACAGGAATGACACATTCCCTAGAGGAAATTGTTCAAATGTCTGAGCATTTCCCAACATCGCCCACTGCTTTGGTCTTGTACTTTTGACTTTGTTTATTCATCCTGGTCTAAAAGCACTGACTCCAACTTCTGCTGCCTAAACTTGTTCCCATCTACTCCGATACATCAACACAAAAGAATGAGTGAAACAATCTGCATGAAAAAACAAGCGTTTCATCTTAGGCATGAGTCAATTACCAGGGCACCGTTACTGAATGCATTCTGAATTTATTTTTCTCAAGCAACTAGAGGAATGTCCTGGACTGAACCGTAGGACATATTGATTCTGACATGTTTATTTTCATGGCAGAGGCATTTAAGATTATGAACAAAACCAGCACATTTCAACAGTTGTTTCACATGTGTCAGTGGGAATGCTCCTAGCTTATGCGGGTGAATTTCTAAACCATGCTTTGTCTGACATGCTGTGGATCAAAATAATATGCAGACCTTTAAAATACAGTATGTTTATTACAGTATAGTGTCTCATTGCAGTCCCCTCCAAACGTATTAGAACAGCAAGGCTAATTTCTTGAGACAATAGTTTAAGATCAAAAGATGTTGATTATGATACATATGGCCACATACAGTATATCTGAAGTTCAGCTTCTGTTTCCTGTAATTTCAACTAGATGTGTTGGAACAACAATCTGGAACGTAACACTTCAACGTAATCACCACACTTTTGCTTTCTTTACAGGCTTTTATGGCAGCCTCTGTTAGTTGTTGTTTGTTTCAGGAGGTTTCTCCATTAAAACTTCTCTTCAGGAGGTGAAATGCATGCTAATTTGTGTAATGGGTTATGTTCTGTTGATTGTCTTGGCCAGTCTAAAATCTGTCAGTTTTTCTATCTGATGAGGTCCTTTTGTTATGTTGGAAATGTGTCATTATCTTTCTGCATGAGGAAGTTCCTCCCAATTAGTTTTGGATGAATTTCGAAGGCAGACCAAATGTTTTTGTAGATTTATAAATCTATCCTGCTGCTACCTACCATCATGTTTACATTATTGAGCCTCCTGAACCAATCATGCAAGCTCAGGCCATGACACTTCTACATTGTGCTGTATGTTTTTGGATCGTTAGTATCTAATTGTTCTACACACTATTGCCTTTTCAGCACTTTCATATTGGTTAATATTGTTCAGTCCATAAAACCTTGTTCCAGAACTTGTGTGACTCATCTATGTACTTTTTTGCAAATGGTAATCTTGCCTTTTCCCTTTTATTACTGTTCTCTAGAAATCTTCAAACGGTTGTTTGAGATATCTTCACCCCTGCCCTGTGGAGCTTGTTTGTGATGTTACTGACTCATGTTTTTGGTGTTTTCTTATGGGTTCACAACTATACTGTGGAAGTGTTCTATCCTAATAATATCCTATTAGTCTCTAACAGTTGTTATTTTCAGCAGCCTGGTATGTTACTTCATAGCTCAATGTTTTATTACAGTATGTCTGAACTTTGTGTATTGATTACCTGATCTTAGAAAATACAAGGGTGTTGAACGTATCATGTGGCTTCCTTGAATATAAAGAAGGTCTCTATTAATTATAGACGCATTATTTGTTGGTTGCATGGACTTTGGATTCATAAATCGGTTGCTGTTGCTAAAATAATTGCATGATTACATGGTTTATTCTACTCTGGCAGCAAGACACAAGACATCATGTTATATAAAAAAATTGGCCAATTAATTTGTTAAGCAATGTTTTTAATCATATGCCATGAACATATTTTTCTAAGACTGCAATGAAAAGTTATGGCAGCAAAA
>JAODVN010029315.1:0-10857 GCA_025434125.1 Chologaster cornuta
CTTTTAGCTCCTATTCGCATGAGAAGGCTTATACGTTCTTTGAAATTCCATTGAGTTTAGGCATAATTTTATTGCAACAAGAACATTCCATGTTGTCCCTATCTGCAGAAGCCTTTCTTCCATCGGTCCCAGTCTTTGGTTTTCAAGAACGGCTACAGTATACCACGACGGCCTTTAGCGGGTATTGGAAAGACAACTCTGCTGTCAGACCATCTGACGCAAAATGAGATGAACGAACTGTCCAGGGAGGTTGTAGCCCTCACTTATGCCTCCTCCAGAGACCAGTACAACATACCAACATTTATACCTGCTCATCTGGCCTTAGACAAAAAGGTATTTACAAGTTGAAATGCAATAAATGTGCCATTAATATTACTTTTACTTACTTAAAGCTTTCTATAGTACTAGGAAAATGTGTGAAGAAGCTATGCTATCGTGTACAGTATGTTTGGGTTGTCAGATAAGACTACAGTGGTAGGAGAATAGTTTTTATGTCATTAAGAAAAAATAAATAAAGACTTTATTATTCAAAAATAAAATGCTAAACAAGTATCCAACTCTCTAAATGACCATTCTTATACATCAGGCTGTTCTGTGATCCCCATCTGTTAGGTGTTGCGGTTCTACGCCTATTTCACAGAGGAGGTTGCTGAGTCCCGCATTGAGAAGTGTCGCGTGCGTTACGTGACCATTTCCTACTACCTGGAGGATGACAGCATGAGCATCATGGAGCCCCCCGTGAAGAACTCTGGCTTAGTGCAGGGCATGGTCATCAAACGCCATCGGCTGCCCAAGAACGACCTGGGAGAGAGACACCACTGGAAAGATCTCAACCTGGCCATAGACCTGCTCGTGTACGGAGTTAGCTACCACATCACGCATTGTGATGCCTTCACACGGGTCAGCTCTCTCTCTCTGTCCGTTACGTCTCACAACCAGCAGGGCAAGATGTTTTGGTTTGAAACTCAGTGGAGTGTCCCTTCCACACATTCCAACACAACAACAGCTCTCATTGGCTGCATTCATTATGGCGCACTCCGTTATCTGAAAAGGCAGTGTTAACGGTTTCAGATTGGATTATTTGATCTGCGTGGCTGGTTGAAAACAAAGTGATTGTTTGTGTCTGTCACACAACAAAGCTGAAAGAACGTGGGTGACGCTGTGAGTTTCGAAATGTAGCAAATGTTTTTGAGGAAACGTGTCGTTGAATTAAAAAAAAAGTTCACTACATTTTAAATATTTGGTCACTGAACACATACATTAACCCCTCCCCCCCAAAGCAGCCCACAATTTGGTGGACTTTGTTGCACTTCAAAGATCAACTATTATCTTAGGAAGAAATGTTTGGTTGTAAGGGGCACATTCAACAGCAGTTACATTTCAGATTTTATTTTCTCTTGTTTCTTTTGTGTTATGTATCTGACAGGAGTTCATGGAAAGTGAAGGCATTGAACTGAATGAGCCAGAGCCTACCCCAGTGGACCTTTACATTACCCAGCGCATCCAAGCTCAGTCACAGCCGTCCTTCACCACACCATCTGACTTTGACCAGCTAAACCAGTTTCGCACCATGGACCGCAAGGTAAATGGTACTCTCTCACTGACAACGTCAGTGATCTGTCTGCTAGCCCAAAAACCACAATACAATAATGACTCCTGATTCCGTACTGTGTGTGAATACGTGAAGGTCCTGCGGTTCTTTGCTATCTGGGATGATAGTGACTCTATGCAGCGGGAGAGAAGACCTGTCACCATCCACTATTATCTTGTTGACAACACTGTGGAGATCAGAGAGCTTCATGAGCCCAACAATGGGCGTGATCATTTCCCAGTCGTGATGCGCAGACAACGACTCCCCAAGCAAATCATACCGACCATTGGTGAAACACTATTCTTCACTATACTTCATACTTTATTAACCACTGTAGTTACTTATACACAGTATTCCCACTGGTCATGGAATTTCTTGAGTATCACAGAATTTTAAAAAGTCTATTCCAGACATGGAGTCAGCAGGAATGTTATCATTTTTTGTGTCGAATCATGGAATACCTTGCCTTCATCAAAATGATACTGGATGTGCTATCAGATTTTTAAAGGTCTTAACAAATAATGCTAATGTGCACGCTAAAGTGAATAATTGACAAATGGTCAGTAAGTGACATGAATAAGAGGCACATTTAAAGTAAGACGTTTCTTCCACAAACAAAGACCTGTATAGAAATGTAAAGCATGTAAGCAATAATATTAAGGGAGAAAATTTGATCTATAGCATCATTTTCAACCAATAATGCCTGAGAGCCTTACTGCATATTTTGTTTGTCTTTTACATGATAACATTTACACCATAAATTGATGGAGAATATGCACAAATTGGTGCTTTAAAAGTGACCAGAACGCAGTAAAATTAAGTGTTTGATGCTCATAATTACCTGTGTGAAGACCCTAAGACCCCCCACATAGGGAACCACCCCGTCTGCTTACTTACCCAAAGTCACCACTTGTTAACGTGTGTACTGGTAGATATGCTAAAGATCAGATTAATTTTGTTTGTCATTGCCACGCTGGCTGGCCCAGACACCGTTCAGGTCATGTAAATTCAGATTTTGAGTCAGTGAAAGTCACCGACAAGCAACTTAATAATCATGAATTCCTTTCAATGCCTCCTTCCTCTCTCTATAGAGTCTTTCCCTAGCTGTGTGCTGGAGGTCACTAAACAAGAAGTAGAAGAATTTTACTCCCCCAAAGACTTTCAGGTAGGAGAGACAGTGAGGCTGTTGGGTCGTCTCTTCATGCTGTATGACTGCGATGGTTTCACCAAGGAGTACTACCAGCAGAACCACCCTGACATGGAGATAAAGCCCTTGCAGGTGCCCAAGAGGTCTGAGAAATTCCAGAAGAGGAAATTTGTAAGTCAATACAGTAGGCAAAACTAGGCATACATTATACAATTCACATCATTCCGCATTATATCCGTATGCACAAATTACAGTACAAATGTGTTTTTTGAGGTGAATAATGTGAAACATGTACTGTATATTGTCATGTTTGTGCTTCTTTCTATTCTTAGGAGATTCCACCCTATAATGGCTTTGGTTCACTGGAAGACTCTCTTAGGAACTGTTTCTCTCTGATCCCCGAGCCCCCCCAGACGAGTGCCAAAAACATGGTGGACGGCAACAAATCGCTTCGTTATACCGCCGTGCTGGTAAGTCACAGCCTGAAAGCACCATTGGCTCTCAAGTCAGTCGGGAAGATAACAAGTAAACATTGTTTGCTTGCCAGAGAGGAGGTGCCAATTGGGTGTCAGTAAAATCATTAGCAGCTGATTAGACCACCTTCCACTAACACAGGAGTTGTTTTCCATATTTACTATGAATAAAAACATATTTGCTGTTGGCACCAATTTAACTACTTCTCTGGATGCTGATTAGGTGAAGGTGCTGTTAACAGCTGATAATGATTCTTATGTTCCATGATATCTGCAAAGTGAAACTAATAATTTGTAGAGGGAGATTGCCAAAATTGTGGGGGGCCTCAGGTTAGCTCATCTCAGGCCATGTGCCATTTATTGTTTTCTCAAAATGCTGTCACTACTGTACCCATTTGCACTTTTGTACAGGTATTATAATAATCATCTCTGAATAATGTCTGATGGCTGCTGCAGACATGATTACCCTCTGCAAAAACATATTTTATTAGGAATCCCAGAATCCCCTAGATGAGAACCGTCGTTTCATCCTCTCCTACTACTTGGCAGACAACATGATCAGTATTTATGAAAGACCCACCACTGGAATGATGGGTGGAAAGTTCTTGGAGAAGACCCACGTCCCAAAGCCAAGCTCTACCGTGGACAATCCAGTGTTCTACACACCTGCAGACTTTGCTATTGGAGCCACTGTAGAAGGTGTGGTTTTCAGTTCCTTCTAACAGCATGCGTAAACCAGCGTGTTACATTGTTAGGCTTTCCTTTGGTTCATTGTGTTCTATTTTTAGTTTTCACCCACCGCTTTCTGCTGACGGGTGCCGATCTATTTGTCCTGACCTACCTGGAGTCCATCGCAGACCAAATTCCCTCTCAGACCATGGACTCCCTGCGACAGAGGCTGAGTGAGCAAACTGGTCAGGACGTAATGAATGCCCCATCAGCTGACCAAGATGGTAATCATTTTGCTCAACAGTCCCAGCATTTATTATTAAAGTAATGGTCATAATCTCCCTTTACCTTTTTCAGAAAAGAATGAAGCAGAGGAGTCTTCGTGATGTCAAAGAAATGCTGGGCCTGCTACTACTTAAACCACAACAGTAAACATTTCAGTATCTCTCCAGTAAGTTAGTTTGCATTGCAGCCAGTGAGTCGATTTTTGTGTGTCTGATCTGCCACCTCTTAGACAAGTCTTCAGGTAGCTCTATACAAATAAAATGTATTATTTACTATAAATTATACTCTTGAATAGCACATTCTAAACATTAAGAATGTGGATTAACTAGTATTAAACCACTGTGTGAATGGTTATGTTGACTCTTCTTGCCTTATATTATTTCTTTATATTATATTTTTCCTTGTATTAAAATAATACATTGAACAGTGTTACAAACATCTGTCTGTTTTCACACAAAAAAAACACAAATTTCTTTAAAAAAAAAAAAACATTTAATAAAGCAAATGTACACATTTCACAGACAAAACTAAAAAAAAATCATGGAATGACATTCGGCAATATGCAACATACATATGCGGTGCGTTTGTAAGTAATCTGGGAGAAATGCAGGAAATGGAATGGCACAAACCCGTAGTTCTAGCCAAGGTGTGGCCTTACTACTCAACAGGAACTGTTGAAGGAATACTCCTCGATATGTATCCAGCATTACCATTGTGGTCCAAACCAGCATTGATCATAAACAGCCACGTGATGCACAGTAGCTCAAAGCAGTAAGTTGTTGGTGTGGCTGAAGCACAATCAAGGTGTGTACATTTTAAAGAGCAACCTTATTAACACTATTGTTTTCTGCACCAATGTTTAACAGCTAAGAAAGTAAAAATAAAAGAAAAGCCAGCTTTATGAGACAAGCACAAACATCAGACAAAACATTACAACCAGAACAAGTCCCTGTTTACGGACAGTCTCTGACACATTTAAAAATGGGTACAATATAACTGCATTGTGTTTACTTCTTTCATTCATTTGGAATATAACAAGTTCCATAGGGCAGGATAGCAGGAGGTGTGGGTGTATTAAAACAAAACAATACTGATATCATGACAAGTGTAAATGTTTGTTGGGCTCAAGGGATTTCAATTTCCAGCATTCAAGCCCGTCTCCGTAGCAACTGAGTCCCTGTGACATGTCCAGGCAAACTCATTAGAAGAATGATAGCCAGTGGCACCAGTTCTCCCACTATGTGGATGAGAAGCTATAGTCTGGGCTGAGCAGCCATTCCAGCTCAATCTTAAGGAGCTTTGATCTTCTTGGTCCGTGGAGACGCTCCATTCTCTGCCTTGAGGACTCCATTTTCATAGTTGCCGACTACCATGGCGAACACAGAAAAATAACAAAAAGATCAATTGGAATAAATGGCTACAATAGATGCGATACAAAAATGTCAACAACGGTATAAGATAATGGTAGTATCAAGCCTTACTTTTACAAAACATCCCTTTTAAAACATAGAGAGATGTGGAGAGATTCATTATGAAATACTGACGTGAGTCCCTCTTCAATGGTCTCAAAGGGGCTTTGGTCTGAATCCTCCTACGGATACTCTGCTCATGTCTAAACTCTCTCCAGCGGCGCAGCTGGAAGCGGATAAACTTCCAGAGGAGCCAGGACTGGGTCAAAGACACCAGTAGTAGGACCGTCATCCTGTTAGAAAACCAATAATCAGTGGTTTTGTGTGAGTGTACCATGAGATGATGGAATAGCAGCATTAGAAGACATTCAACATTCAGAACAGGAACATTAAAGATGATATAATGGCATCTATGCTGACATCATTCACCATAGTGAAGTAACTCCATAGGACATCGGGATGTGGCTTCAGTGATTATTTGATATAGAAACATTCCTCTTTAATTAATTCTAAATCATCTTATTGTACATTTAGCAGAGGGCTATTTTTGAGATGAGCCAGACGGTGCCAATAGAAAGTATGAGTTTTCCATTCCTAGTAGATGAATGCTGTAAATTAAATATGCGATTTAATTAAATATGTATTATGTTCATAATCAAATGCTACGGCATAGCCTCGATGCAGAAGCCTAAATTATCCTTATCAGCGAGACTGCAGCACAATAAACGTAATCTATTGATCTAGTATATTATTTCTAGCCCATTGAAAACCAGAACATTAAGGGTCCCAGGAGAGATAATTGATTATCCAGGACTGACTATTAAAAAACAATCCTGGGAGAACAGGTACAGGTGGCAACCCTATCTAGAAGTGTTAAATATAAAAAGTATATGGCTTTTGCAGTTTTTTGTCCTAATGTTGGTGTGCCCTCTGGTAATGCCTTACCTTATCATCACTGTGTTGAAATTGCCCATCTCCAAGTCCAAGCCCTGGTTCTCAGCACGGGCCAAACCAAATCCCACAGCCAGGAACATCAAAGTCAGAGTCAACATCCGCGTTAACACAAAGCCAGCTGCCCACAGGTCAAACCTGTTCATACATTGAATTAGCACTCCATTAGCACAAGTAGCATCAAACTAACTTCAATTTGTTATCTAATGACACAGTAACATATTTTAGCAAGATTGAACATGGGGAACCTTGTGTATTGTACACAAGTGCATAGTACTATAGCTATGTACCAAAACAAAAGGGCCTACACACAAAACCCATTTCAACTCGCATTTAAATGTGTAAAATACCAACATTTTCTGGTGGGTCTCATCAGTGAAGTAGAACATTCTGGCGACGTGGAAGCCCAGCTCTGACATGTACTGGAGGAAGAGAAGGACCAGTCCCACGCGACTTAAGCTATTGAAAGAGAAACAAGGTCAGGCAGATAGAGGAACATTGAATGTTGTTATGCGATAGCCTATCAGGACACACTTTGAAGCCACAGTCTTCTCATGTATGCTCATAAAACACCTGGGTAGCAAACTATTAAAAGCATAAAGCACTTCTTCAAACTGCATAACATTATGGCACCACATGACAAGTATGATTCAAAGGAACGTGGTCAGGAGGAGTTTGTAAGTGAGATAATGCGCTGTACATATAAAATAAAATAAAATCCAATCTTTTTCTTTACTCTGATTCCTAACTTAAATGTGTTTAAGCGGTGTTCAGTAAATTCATAGATTTAAAAGGTTGCGATGGATAGTGTGAATCGTAAAATATATTGGGGAAACAATATTTTGCATAACTTGGTTGATACGCTTGTTAACAGACCCTCCTAAAGCCTCATTGAGCTCACTGATGGCATCATCGTGATGTTGCCCTTGTTAGTGTCTTACTTTAACAGGTAGGCTGCCAATATGTGTAGCAAATACAGGCAGATGTACTGCAGCTGGCGAGGAATCTCCTCCTGAAAAACAAACATCCTTTCTTCACTGAGCCATTTAATAGATCCTGGATCGCCTTGCACACAGACATGCGCACACACACACAGCTAGGGTACTATAGTCACATTCTGCTGGTTCCCATGGCCTGCCCACTGACCTTACGTACTTTCTGGAAGTAGAGCTCTGGTAAGGCATGAAGCCAGTATGCCAATTGAGTCAGGTAGAAAAACTTCACCTGAAACCTGCAGAACACATAATACATAGATTACCTATAAAGAACATTCCTAAAACCTAAATAGAAACATAAACTTATTTAACAAGGAAGGACATTTGTCAAAGGTTGTTTAGCATTTCAAATGAAACGCGCTTGGGAAGAACAGTTTCAAACTAGTGCCAGCTCTATTTTACTATCAGTCATACCTGAGGTGTGCATGTGGATAGTTCTCCCAAAGACTGCTTGGGTGAAGGAGGTACCCCTCCTGAATGAATACATGAAAGGAATCACTGGTATAAGAAATGCGTATGGGTCTTGTACTTGTATGACAATGTTCTAGGTGGGTTTTTATAAGACTATTATTACTAACGATAGCACCATTTATAACAAGTATGACACTGTGTCCAATGAGCAGCATTACAATTCGTGACAGTTCAAATCAAACAATTCTCCAAAATAAAAATCCATCTCACTGTTAGAAGAATGTAGAGACTCCACACGCTAGACACCAAGTGAAACACGCACAGCTGGCCTGACTCATTAAACTTTGTGTTCTTGCTCTTGGAAAGATGAAGACGCCGGTTGACTTTCTGAAATGGGAACACAACACAACAGACCGGTGTTGAATAGTCAAGTGGGCGGGGCATTGATCATTGTCAGTGGCTCAGCCAGGCACAATAGAATCAGATAAATGTCCTGGTTCACTGAACTGTTGTGTAAAACCCAGTCTTTATGAAGCAGAATGAAGTGTGTGGTGATAATAATATCTATGTGACAAACAACAGGCCGGACATACTAACATGTGAAAAATAACCTTTAATTATTACATCTTAAATCTTCTGTCTACACCTGCCTTTCAAATAAATAATGGTTAAATATATTACCAAAATACCTGTGTCAGCAATATAAATATTTATTAATATATAAATGATAATACCCCCCGGGTTATTGATTGTGTTTATAGAAAAAAAAAATGGCATTATAACAATGTCTGGCATGTGTGTAATAAACTGGAAATGTGTGTGGAAAGAAAAAACAGGATGCATGTGAGGTGTGACTATCAAATAGTATTTTAGCTGTCTTACCAGAGCTTACCCGTAGCTTTCTAAACCAACATGATAGTATTCCATTGGCATACAAACAAACGGTGCAGTTTTAAAGAACATTTTGCTTATTTAATCAAAGTAATATACATTTTTTAAGTTATCAAATTTCAATCAATTACAAAAAGAATGCCATGTGATAGTGATATACCATGAATTACACAGTATGCTAGAATGACATGGTACTTACATCAAGAATATACTCTTGCACTACAGCATGGAGGATGATGGTAATGAAAAAATAGAAGAGGATGGTGGCAGAATCCCTCCATCCATAGGTGTACAACGTAAGCTCTCCCTCTAAACACAGGTTGAGGGGAACAACTAGTGTTTTATGACAGTACATGCAAACATGAAATAGGTGGGTATTCTAACTATCAGGAATCATGGTTAAAAAAGGCATTTCAAATATTATTACAACCAAGAGAATATGGTGCATCATACATGTAGGCCTACTACTGTTGAATAGATTGTGAAATGTGAAGTGATGCCAAGCATACCTGGGGATAATGTGCTGATATTGTACTGAGGCTGAATGAATATTATGGCATTTTTGGCTGTTGCCTGAAATGAGAAAGATGGCACAAAAAAAAAGTGAACTCTTTAGACAAATCTATACGGTATGTATCTTCATACACATGTAGTAGCATGTGATGGATGATGTAGGGAGGTCCAATAACTTTAAACATATAATTCTCCTTTGACATCTGAAAAGTGTTTGAGACGCGATGGTGAGCTGCTACTATTCAGGTCGACATGACAAGGCTTGCATTGACTTGGGACGATTATTTGCTTCCACAGGGCTCTGCAACAAATCGCCAACATTCCTTGCGCGCCGAGCCACAGGTGCCTTGTCAGCTCCAACGTCTTGACTTCACGTCAACTCGTTTGCTTTTCACAGATATTTCTGATTTACACAGCCCCCTTGCTGTTTCGGGGGAACTGAAAAGTTACAATGGGGAAATCCCCTTCCTAATTTAAATACCGCAATGGAATCAGAACTGGGATTCCGGATTGAAACGTAACAATGAAGGACACGTAGCCTATACCCAATCTTATATCCTAATGGTGGGTCCCAGCAATGCTAAATTATATTATTATTGGTAACTGTTAATGACCAATTAAATATTGCAATACTATTCAACTTAGCCAAACTCGTCCAGCAGCAGCAGAAGCACAACGCTCAAAGATTGAGACGTGGCAGTTAACTGTGGTTCAAGTCCTTTGCAGCGGGTTGTCTAGGAAAGCCTCGACAGGGATAAAGACACTACTCTGGTCAAATGTGCGTTTATAAAGTAAATAAAACAACACATGTTCGTGCTTATAGATAATAATAAGACACCTACATTAATTAAAACAGCAGTTTAGTAGTTCAGCCGGTCTTACATCAATGTCAAGAGAATATAAAAACAGCCACCAAAAAGATTTGAGCACAGCCTAATTTGAACAATGTTGACGAAAGGCATTCTTGCAAAGCAAACAGGGCACGTCTCTGTCTGTCTGATCAGTGTAACAAACGGACTCAATCAGAAAAGTTCTACTGAAACAATGTATCCTGCAGCCAACATATCCGCAGAGCGTATTCCATTGATAGAGAATGCTAAAATGCACTTTTAGACGCGTATACAATTAAATCATTTTAGAGGACAATAAGACTGATCTTAAATTAACGATTGCGGTATGTAAAACTATCCAAAAGAGTTGCCAACATAAAACAGCTGAGCGAGACGAGGGAAAATGAAAATCTGAGTTCGTCTCACCTCAAACATCAATCCAACCAAAATGAAGATTACCAAACTAAATACGATGTCAGCATGATTTTGAATTAGGAATTCCTGGCTGAAGAAAGGATAGCTCTTGTTCCTTCGGCGAAATGCCATTTCAGCACAATCGGGTGTACCAGAATTTTCTAAATAAGACTTTTTCTGACTACGAAGTTCAGGAGTTAACTTTCTCGACCATCTGCGCATGTGCATGATCTTAAAGGGCGAGTACTTTAAATTCCTTATTTGAGGCCATTTTCAGA
>JAODVN010029425.1:0-10850 GCA_025434125.1 Chologaster cornuta
AGCAAGCAACATTTATTTCTATAGCACTTTAAAACAACAAACCGTAGTCACAAAGTGCTGTACAGTAAAAATGCATAAAGACTCCCTGTAATCCACTGTATAGATGGATGCAAACTCATATTGCCTCATTTAAAATCAATCTTCTGGTTTTAATGCACATCAGTTTATTATTGCCACGGTGCTCGTGTTCCCTTGCCAAATGCAGCTAGCATGGGGGGGGGATGTAAGGTACAAAGTATTAGCTCACAAAGAGGAGCTCATTAAAACATATTCACCACACTGCACATTACACACTGCCTCGCTCTCTCTCGCTCTCTCTCTCGTACACGCCTACAGTACGTACTGTGAGCGGCTGTGCATACAGCCACTTGATGTAGCCTCCCCAACATTACATTAGGTAACGTAATGGGCCACCAGAGGAGAAGTACTAATGTTGGCCCCATCAGAGTCCATCACACTCACTGCAATGGAACCCGTGTCCTCCATCTCCAGGGCAACAACATCCCCGGCAGCCGCATGTCGACCTACGCGGACGTAAACAACCAATCGCAGAGCGCCTCGGGGAGCACCCGGCCCTCCAGTCGGAAGGTGCGGCCCTCCGCACCATTAGGACTCCCTGCAGCACCATATATGCAAATTGATACAGTTAATCAGTGTACTGGATATATTGAGTGCTACATTAAGCTTCTGACGAATGCCTGCATTAGGAAAAGTGATTATTTTACACGTTAATTATGGTTACCACAAGGGGGCAATATAGCATTGAGCACAAGTCTGTTTCTATAATTCTATTTCGATAGTTTCTGTCGTTATACCATAATGCACAGACTAAGCACTTTCCAGGGAACAATAGTTAGTTAAAAGAGTAATGTACTGGGCAAACAGGCTATTCTAAGCATATTTGAATAATGGATGTCCAATGTATATAACACTGTAGATAAATCACGCATTCTTATCTAGTGTGTATTCGGTCTTGCAGCAGTTTCATGAAGAGCTGGCCCTGCAAATGGTTGTCAGCACTGGAGTCTGCAGAGAGAATGCCTACAAATATGCCTGGTTCTTCTTTGAACTCTTGGTCAGTCTACGCCTAATTTGAACCAATCTGATATTTGCTTCAATCATGAATGTAATCAATTGTCACTATTAAGTGGTTTGTGATTATTTTATGTGTGTGTGTGTGTGTGTAATCTCATTAGGTAAAAAGCATGGCTCAGCATGTTTCTCAGCTGGACAAAAGCAGCGTCCCGAGAAAATACCGTTTCTCCGACCGTTTTAAGGATGACATCACCACCATTGTCTCTGTAGTTACTGCGGAGATTGCGACCATCCTCAAACAACAGAAGGTAAGGATGTAAATGTCATTAACATGAACTCTGTGGCACAGTAATGTGGGAATAACATGGCATAGGCCTGTGCACTACTGGTAATTAAAAAAAGTTATATTTTATTTTCTCAGGGATCCCTAATTGGGTTTACATATTTAATTTGATGTGGATACTTATTCTCTATTTGTCTTGCATTGTATTGTATTGGGTGCATACCTATCACTTGCTTTCTATATCAAGTTTCCTTAACCTAGCACATAATAAATACAATGTGCATGTGATCTTGTGTGTTGTACTGTACAATGTAATGGTTATAGGACTGAATGATATTGTAAACTTGTGTGTGTGAATGAATATATTGTTATATCAGCATTAACTCTACTGCTGTTGAAATACTCGACACCTAAAATAGACTAGCGTGAATCCGCTTAGTCAGGGTAGCTTGTAAACATAGTTCATGAAGGCAGGGACCCAAATACGCCCGTCTCTTGTGCGTTATAAGGTCAGCTTTCACAGCTGGACACACCTCCCGTAGCATGCATTATTGATCAGCGCTCGTCGATTATTGTTGTTGTTCTAGGAATTGGAGCAGGCGGAGAAGGTCAACATCAGTCTGGCTTTCTTCTTGTATGACCTGATGTCTCTCATGGACAGGGGCTTTGTCTTCCTGCTGGTCAAAAACTACTGTAACCAGGTAAACCCACACATAACCTTGAGGTTGTGTAGTATTGCGTGTTGGTTGCCTGCTGGATGCATAGGGTGAAAGACGCTTTTGGGACATACACATGCATTTGTACAGTATGTACTATAAGTATGAGTGCATAAATCACAGTACAGTAATTCTACTCTGTATTATGTTTAAAATACTTTGTATAAAGGTTACATTACTGAATACTTTTTAAATGTACTTAAATATTTAGTGTCTAAAACATAATATAATCACACAATGTATTAAGAAGGGTCAAATGAAAATAAATGGTCCAATATTGTTTCACAAGGAAGTCTTAATACGCGATATGACGAAGCTTATAATGATTCTCATTCCTAGATGTCAGCCAAGAGCGTTTCTATGCCGACGTTGATCAGCATGCGCCTGGAGTTCCTGCGTATTCTGTGCAGTCACGAGCACTACCTGAATCTCAGCCTGTTCTTCAGCAGCCCAGCCTCTGCGCCCGCTTCCCCATGCCCCTCCATCTCCTCACAGGTCGGTGCACCTGTCAGTGCCGTTTCTATGCAACTATGTCTTCCTTTGTACGCCGATGTGGGCCGTGCGTTCTGGCTTTGATTCTGTAACGCACTCGCCATGGGGACAGGTTGGTCTAGCGGTCTGGGTGTTGGGCTTCCAGCCGGAAGGTCATGGGTTCAAACCCCGGTGTTGACATACCTGTAAGCATCTTTGAGCAAGATGCCTAACCCCTAATTGCTCCTGGTGGTTGGTTGCACCTTGCATGGCATCAATCACCATCGGTGTATAAATGTGTGTGTGTGACAAAAATACTGTAAAGCGCTTTGGATAAAAGCACTATATGAATGAGCCCATTTACTCGCCGAACTAAAACGAAGTCCCTTGTTCTGTTGATTTTATTGTGTGTGTGTGTCTACAGAGCTCCAGTTCGTGTAGCTTCCAGGAGCAGCAGAGGATCTTGGGGCTGTTTGAGTTGTCTCAGGAGTTCAAACAGCAGCACTACCTTACTGGTCTACTGCTGACTGAGCTCAGTGCTGCCCTGGACATGGAATCTGAAGGGTACGCACACACAAATACAGTATACAGATTCCTCAGCTGAATGTTCGTGCGTGTCTGTCTTCTGCTAGAGCTCTTGACGTATTCCGCAGGAGAGACAAAGGTGGCGTTTGTTGTAAGGACCACAAAAAATGAGGAGACCATGATGTCATCACAGCTAAATGTCACCGCTAATGGAAAAGCCTGTTATTCCAATAGAGCTATTCGTGTTTTTATGCCTTTCCAGAAGCACCGCAGACAAAATATGATAGATTTAATATAGGTTTCAGGTCTTTCGGTCTTAAATTATACTGCACAGAAATATGATTGCTTAAATTCCGTATCTATACTGTAGCTTTAAGGATGGTGTGTGTGTTTTATTTAGTTATCATAGGAAGACAATACATTACCAGCAACATAAATTAGTAATCTAGAACATACACTAAAAGAACAGCCCTTGATCTCATTATTTAAAAGTAGCCAACTTTGTTGGGAAATGACAAGGAATCTTGTTAAAAACCATAGCTTGAGCCCTTCCATGCCTCTCTCACTCTGTTTTTCAAACCCTTTTTTACAATCTTGACCTAATAGATTTTTTTGTGACCTAACAGTATAATCCCCCACACATTGGCTTTCTCTATAAACAATATCTTGGTTTAGCATCCGTTTGGCTAGTTGCTTACCGCGACAGTAGCTTGCTTTAGACTTGAGGTTTATGTTACATACTCATGTGTGTGTTTCTAGGGGAAAGGTTCAGAGGAAAGCTATAAATTCCACATATAGCCTGCTATGTGCCCATGACCTGGACCAACGCTGTTCCAAGCCTGAGGTCAAGGCCAAGGTCGCTGCGCTCTACCTCCCCCTAGTGGGCATCATCATTGAATCCATCAACTACCTGGACTTCACTGGTACAGATACAAAAACTCTAAATGTCCTGTATACACAAATGTGTGTTCTACATAATATGCTTCTTCTCATAGAGACAGAGCTTTCACACTTGGTGAAAACCACACCAACCGGGGTGGGGAAGAACAGTTCTCAAACGCTCCGTTTACTTTGCATTGCTTTAAGATAAGATAATTTCTGACTGCAGCCTTCCTAAAAGGCAGTGACAGGATGCACTACCCACAAGGTACAGAACCCGTAACTACGTTTTCATAACCTGTCGAATAGAAACGATTAGTGGAAAAGGAGAAAAGGAGACCAACTTGTATACAGGCAATACACGAGAAACAGGCCATTTTGCATTGACAACTACGCAAGAGACACCACATTAAATGCCAAATGTTTTACCAGATAAAATATTAATGATTTCACCATGCAAAATTATTATTTTGGCACGCTGTCTCAACCAGGATCCCACATTTCCCTATTTTACCTGATAATGCTTCACGTCTTGTGCTAAAACCCAGATTTTGATGCTAAGTTATTATAAAAAAAATGTTTGGTAGAAGTCAGAAATTAAGTTGGCTTGACTTAACGCAATGCAAAATCAATGGAGATCTATGGAATGTCCCCCCCTTCCCCCAACGTGGTGTGGGTGGGACTTAAATGCCCTGCCATGTCTCGATACGTTTATTACATCTTTACTACACAATGTTTTGAGTATCAAACATGGGAAGTCCTCAAACGACACATCGGTTGACCTCTATTGACCCTTGTGTGTCTCCCTAGTGTCTGAAGCGCGTGGCGGGAAAAACAAGGCGGGTGGACCTGAAGATGACCTCGAGAACATCCCTCCCATCAATCAGTCTGTTGCCATGGCAATTGCTGGGAATCCCTTCAGCACCCTGGGGAGGAACGCTATCGTAACAATGACATCTATAGTAAGACTGTACAAATATTTTCTATGGTTATTTTGATAACGGTAACCTACAGTGGCATTTCTTTTCAAATAACAAAAAGGTGCGTGCGCGCGCGTGCGTGTGTGCGTGCGTGTGTGCGTGCGTGTGTGCGTGTGTGTGTGTGTGTGTGTGTGTGTGCGCGCGTGAGTTCATGTCTGCGAGTGTTTCGACTCTTAACAGGTGAGTTGCTATGCGGTAGATTGATTAGCTGTCAGAATCTCACACACACTTCATCCATCCCGGAAAATAACACACACACACACACACATCTGGACGGGGTGGTTTATGGGCGGGCATTGCCATCATGTGAACAGGGCCATCCTATTCGACACGCACATCCATCATGCATAGCTGCAGCAACAGCATGATCACTAATAACTGAACACTGCCATTCTCTTGCCACTGTACCTCTCAGTAGGTGACACGTGGCTGGAGTGGTTTTCACCAGGCCTCCACAGCGGCCTGGTTCTACAACGCTGACCCGGCTCCATGCTCGCTCCAGATTTCATTCAGACGTTTTCCTTCTGAACGAACACGCCCTTGCTTACCTCTTCTCCTTACGACTCGCATAAACGATGTGTCGCGTGAGCTGTAGGGGTTTTCTAAATAAGCGAATGCGCTGTTAACGCCCGGCGAGCTTCCGTTAACGCAGTGCGGTGAGAGAAGCGTTGCCAGGTTCTATGCGGGACACCTGCAGCTGTAACGGGCCTTAATGGCTACATTTATCAAGGCTGCCGCGTGGCGGAACACAGGCATCCCACATCGGTGCCCTACCCATCCATCACCACGTGGATGATGGTGAATTAATCAAATCCACATCTACAGTAGATTTAACTCCTATTAATCTATGAACGGGTGATTTTCCCCGCAGAATTGCGAGCCACTTTGTACATCTACCGTACAGTATATAGTATATGTATATGTACAAATGTAATATTTGTTTTGAATTACTTTATGGGTCACATTCATAAACTATATAAACGGACAAACCTTCTGCGAGTTGCCAGCACACTGCACTGTGCTGGCTTTGGCCGTCGCCATCTTTGCAGTACCTCATTCTGCCTGTAACATTCCCCCTATTCATTGTAATGCAATACATGTCTGGCAAATATATTTTTAACTGATGAGTTATAAAAGAAAATCCACCCCTTACATTTGTCATGAAAGGGAAACTGCCAGTTCAGTTTTTTTAACCTTTTTTTTTTGCTATACATTTGGACATTTTTAACATGGTGTCTATGGGCCTTTTGCTGCCACCCTCAAGTGGCCATTTGGTGTACTGCAGGGTTTGTAGGAATTTTTCAACTTTGTCACATTTACCAAATTATTGGCATCAAAGCTTTTTCTGCTCTCCACAGCAAGGCAAGTCGGTAGCCACCCTTGCAGCAGACACCAGTCGCCACCTGCTGGTGTGTTTTCTGTGGGTGATGAAGAACGTCGAGAAGAGCTTGATCCAGCGGTGGACCGCCGACATGCCCACCTCCCACCTCAACCGGCTCCTGGAGCTCCTCATCATCTGCGTGTCCTGCTTTGAGTACAGGGTCAGTTCACAGCAGCAGCTGCATTAGTGTTTTATCAGTGCTAATGTAAAGTGTGTGTGTATATAATATTTATATAAAGAGTAGTATTTTAAAATGATGTATAAAAAATGTAATGTAGCTATTTAATGAACCTGAGACCCTTCAAGATAAGCGTGCATGCGTAAAGACGCATAACGTTTTATTTCCCCATACGTGTGCTACAATCGTGTCTGTACATGTAAATTGGGCTCTTGGATGTGTGTGTGCGCACGTGTGGAGACATGCACGTGTGTGTGCGTGCGTGCGTGCGCTCGCATACATACGCATACATATGTGTGTGCAGACGAAGCAGTGCAGTGACAAGGTGAGCACCCAGGCCCTGCAGAAGTCCCAGCAGGCCAAGCTACAGCTGGAGGAGGCCCTGCTGGGGGGGGTGGGGGCCCGGGGACAGATGATGAAGCGAGTGGGAGGTACTGTACCGTGCGTCTTGCTAACCAGCTAACACACACTCAAGCACCTAATGTTAAACCTGACATTAGCATTGGTTACTGAGCACACTTTAGCCTTGCAGTTCTTTCTATTTCTTTTGATGTTGGCTGTGTGACCCTTAAACCCCTGCCAGGAATGGACAGGGCCATGGGTAGAGAGAACCTACGGTGGAGGAAAGACCTGACCCAGTGGAGACAGACAAATGACAAGCAAGACAAGTACTCATCCCAATTTTTGCTCGATTGCAGTTTTTATATTTCTTATATATGGCGAATGCATATATAGCATGTAGGGTAACTTATGATTTGTGCAAGAACACCCAGGGGATAACACAAGAGCTCATTGCCAGTGAGGATAGTGATAAATGAGTATGGGAGCTTTCTCTGCATTCTAAATCTTTCACTTGGCTGTTCACCATCAGGACGAAGGCAGAGTTGGACCAGGAGGCTATTATCAGTGGAAACCTGGCCACAGAGAGTAACCTCATAGTGCTGGACCTGCTTGAGACCATTGTGCAGGTCTGTGTGTCTGTTTATGTAATGTACAGCAGCTAACCCTGCTTTCACTGCAGGACACAGTCTACAGTATTGCAGTCCACACTGCTGTAGTTCCTTGACATGTGTATATACACATCACATAACTTATACACATTGTGTTTAGTGGCTGTACGATGTATCTTATTCACACGGCGTCACTTTGAAGTCGCATTGGAGCGACATGCACCTTCCAAATGTTTGCTGCTGCAGGGTGTAACCCAGCACAGCTGGTTCACTGCTCTGTGTGTCTTCCCCCCCCCCGACAGGCGGTACCCTTGTCAGAGTGCAAAGACGGCTCAGTGGGTGGGGTTCTGAAGGTGTTGCTCCACTGTTTCACCTGCAACCAGAGCACCACTTTCCTCTCTCACGCCTTCAGCACGCTACGGGCGCTCATCGTCAAGGTGCTTTCGTCTTTACCGTGTGTGTGTGTGTGTGTGTGTGTGCGCGCGTGTGTGTGTGTGTGCGTGCATGGTGTGCAACGGCTGCGTTTGCCTAAATTAGGTGTCATTGTTTGTTTGTAGGTGTGGTCCCCCCGCTGAATATAATTGTATACATTTAGGAGACTGTGCATATTCTTGTGCATTAAGTGTGTGTGTGTGTGTGTGTGTGTGCGCGTGCAGTTTGGGGACCTGCTGTTTGAGGAGGAGGCAGAGCAGTGTGCAGATCTGTGCCAGAAGGTTCTGCAGTACTGCAGCAGCCCCGTAGATGAGAACCGGAGTCAGGCCTGTGCCACCCTGTACCTTGTCATGAGATACAGCTACAGCAACACCAGCGTAAGAGGCATACGCACGCACGCACACGCGCGTGCACACACACACGCGCGTGCACACACACACCATGAGGGTACACTGTTACATGAAATAGGGTCCATCTACTAGAGGGAACGCATTAGGCAGACATTTCTAGGCATGCATGACAATCAAGGCAACCACGCTGGCACATTTATGTTTCGTAGGATGTTATGCACGCACACGGACGCGTAGGTGCGCGCGCCGACACACACACCTCTTTTCTGTGTGAAAAGAGTGAGTTACACAGATTAAATCCTCTCTCTCTACCATTCCTCTGCTGAGTAGCTTTAATGTCTTTTCCGTTTCTATTTCGAGGCCGCTGGAGAAAGTTTCAGCTGAGGAATGTGTCTCTGAGCACCGCACGGAGAGATATGTCACTGTCTGCCCCCCTCCCAACTAATGACAGCCAGATACGTCTGTGGGGGGGGGGGGGGGGGTGTAACATATGCACGGGTCTGCATTAGTGAATGTGCCCCACAGGCTCTAGAGCCAAGCAGGGATGGAGACGGATACATTTGGGGAGAGGAGGGGTTCCGAAAGGAACGGTGTCCTGCGCGGTGAATTAAGTGTATTTTGCCGTGAAGGGAGAGGCAAGCGGAATTGGCGATGGTACACCCGTGTCTTCCTTTCCTCGGCAGTCCGGTAGCTTCTACTGCATCACATGTTCTGTGTCAAGTGAGACACATCTCTATGTGGCTTATGCGCACACACACAGGGTCATTATACTGCGTTTGTGTTAGCGCTGTGACATGGATGAGCATAGCATCCGCCTGCGTTCTCCCTCTGTTGTCATTCTCATATTAGATTTCCATGACGTGTTTTCCAGAAAGAGATGAAATCAATAGAATCATCTTGAGAGAGAGAGAGAGAGAGAGAGAGAGAGAGAGATCATTTAGGCATCATTTAGGCTGCTTGCGATCTCTCAAAAAGCATACGCACACACAAACCGTTAAGGGGCAATGATGGGCGGTTAGGCTATGGCTCCATGCTCACTTGAACAGAATGGGGCCGTAGAGATGATCCATGGGTGATTATGTCTGCACTAATGGGAGATCATTTCCCGCTTAGCTGGCCATGCTTGAGATAGATGGAGCCGCACGCGCGCACAGACAGTCGAGGGATGGAGCTGGTGTGCTCTTGGATGGTATTATGAAGAATACAGTAACACAGGAAGCCAGGGAAATGAAATAAGGAATGAGAAGATGGATATGAAATACAGCCCAGATTTGTAATGCGCTTGTACTGTATGTGTTTTCCAGAAGATCCTTCCCAATGCCAAAAAGGCAAAACGCTAGAAATCTTTCCAAAGGGAACCCTTGTTTTCTGTAACAACCTTGTATCATTGTGTCTCTGTGCTTTTACCAGACCTGTGCACAACACACGATTGACGTGCAAGACATAAAAGCATTTAAAGATTGCATTTGCACAGACATTTACTATGAGGGAAAATGAGATCCAAAAGTCATCGCATCATTTTACCTTTGCAGTAAAGCCTTCTCTAGAGTCCAAAACAGGGAATTGGCACATTTGTTACCAAGTGAAAGCCAATGAAGCCCTTTCCCTCAGGAGTGTGGGTACGACGAGAGCTTGCACCTGATAAATAGACAGTTTTGTAACGGCCTGTGTCTTCCGTCTGGCCGTGTCAGAATTTCTCCAGGGTAAAGATGCAGGTGACAATGTCTCTGGCCTCTCTGGTGGGCAAGTCGTCAGACTTCCATGAGGAATATTTGCGCTGCTCGCTCCGCACAATACTGGCGTACGCAGAGGAGGATGTGGAAATGCAGAGCAGTCAGCTGCCATCACAGGTAACTAGCATACTGTATGCAGTACTGTACACAATACAAGTTAGCAGGAGCCGTTATTATGCAATGAGAGAAATTCATTATTTGAAACTATTTAATGTTAACTATGGTTATATATTGTCTTGATTTTAGCTGATGCATTATTCTACTTTTATGCATATAAAGTATTCGATATTGTGTTAATTTTATGTAAGGTTGAAAGCATTGTATTTAAAATATCAAAATGTATAGTTTTAAAATCGGCTATGATTTTATTTTTTAAACCTAGATGATTGACTAGTGTTTTGGCTTTTATAGTGTCAAACTATTTCTGCTGTGGCTTACATGTGTTGTTGTGTTCAGGTGGACGAGCTGCTGAGGAACCTCAACGGTATTCTGTCAGATACTGTGAAGATGAGAGAGTTTCAGGAGGATCCAGAGATGCTCATGGATCTCATGTACAGGTCAGACGGCCGGTCCGCTCTTGTCTGAGGTTGCTGAAGATGATCCTTTAATGTATTCTTCTGCATTATAATAATACTACAATTTAAATGTCCTCATACTATACTGTATATCACTGTGATTTGTAACATTAGAGCAACTTTTCTTTGATAAACTACTTATTAATAATATGTCATGGATTCTTGAACATGACATTTTGTATTAATATCCTCCATATACTGTACACAGTGTGTAGATTATGTCAAATGTGCTATGGTAATTTACACAAATGTGATTGATAGTTTAGCCATGTGAATGAATGTCTTCCTTTCTCTTCAATGCTTTGCATCTCTCTCTCTCTCTCTCTCTCTCTGTCTCTGTCTCTGTCTCTCTCTGTCTCTGT
>JAODVN010029531.1:0-10848 GCA_025434125.1 Chologaster cornuta
TGGGTACTTGTGGTTGTAGGGGAGGGGGGGGGGGCTGTACTATCTGAGCTGAATGTATAATCAGCAGCTGCTGCCTCTGTCATGTGAGCAACAGAGAGAGAGAGAGAGAGAGCGAGAGAGAGACCAAGGCTTGTTCAGTGAGCCTCGTATTCCAAGTGGTGACGGATACAGCCAGGAGATGGAGTCTTAACGGCAGGATGTGAGGCAGGCTCGTGCTGCTGCCGCCTCAACCCAGGCAGACTGGCACAAGCGGGCGTTATCCTGAGCATCTCTTCCTCCACGTTGTGTCGTTCGAACGCCCTCCTCCGTGCTGCTTTGGCTCGGGCGTGTATTTTTAGCACGCCGAGCTCTGGCATCGCCGCGCATCGTTTTTTCTCCTCTTTTTTTTTATTTTTACGATGTGTGTGTCTTGCCCCGCTAGTTTCTCCTCTCTCCTCTGCCCTGTCTCTCCTGGTCGTTCACCGCTCCCGTTTACACCTGCTGTAACGGCAGCCGTTTACTCCGGACACCACTGACCTGGTAAGCAAGCAGCAGGCTTGGTGTTGACATGTTGCATTTAGTATCACCTGGTAATGAATTGTGGCTTTCTATTTATTTTATTTAAAATGTCATGGAGGCGGGGGGGCTTTTCTAATTGGTGGCCTCAAACTGATGTTAGCATCCCTCACGCAAGAGGTTGTTGCACGTAGCTCACGGCGTGACTCGTGTGTTGTGCTCACAGTACCTGTTTGATTAGCGGATCTGGCATCCAGCTGAGATGTAGTGGAGCTGGAGCCTCGCCCTGTTTTAATATCCCATGCCAATACTCATTAGTGTGATGAAGGCCAGTGACCTCTGAACTTGCACACTGACACATACGATTGCATAGGGAGGGGCAGAGGCATGCGCATACTTCCAGCGCCATGTATATGGGGTTTATGTAACGTTGTCATTTGACACCAGGTATTGGGGTAAAGTCCACTCGCCCAATGTCTAGGCTCTAGTTCCTGGTGTAAGGCAAGAAGGAAAAACACAATGGTGGTTTTTGGAGCTTTAACAGTTTTTTGCTTTGATGCCAAATCAACTGCTACCTGCTATTTTTCTTTTAGCTGTGTCTTAAATGGGCTGTTAGTATATAAAAGCTTAAATGTAAAGGATGATCACAGAGGTTAAATTTAGCACAGTGGCTGCTAGGGGTACACATCCTCCGCTTGTTGTCTGTCTGAGGTCACGGTCTGCTACTCCCAAGGTGGGTACACGGTGTTACAGGCTCCCCGACGTCTGTGTCCGCTCTCTGCATGCTATCGCAACTTTTTTTGTGCTAGTTGAATCAGCTGTTAGCCACTTCCGTGCCTTACCACTTGTGTATGCCCCTGGTGGATGTCATCTTTCTGATATGTTTTCAGAACAGTGTTGTTGACACATTCTCAGAGATGACCCATCCGTTTTTATTTGTTCTCTCTATTCAGTGTACCACAAACCTGTGTTATCGTAGGGAATTGCCTATTGAAGGATAAGGAATGTAACCTTTGGGAAACTGTTAGGTTAGGCTGGAGTCGCTGTTAAGAACCTTATTTGTGAGCGCACGCTGGTGCCTGGGTCAGTGTTCCACCACGGCACAGTGAACGTAGCCACAGCTAAATAAGGAGCAGATGAGCGCCGCTCAATTGCCAACGCCTCCACACAGTTATGCAGCAACATGCGCTGCCCACACAAAGGCACACGATAGCATTCATAATCCCATGCTTGACTTCTCCCTAAAGCATTTAATAACGTGCTGTAGAATGTTCCACATGCATGCAAGTACAGCACTAACCTCTTTCTGTCTCTAGGCCTACTCCCAGGATGCCTACCTGCGTGGTCACAGTTCCTACAGTGGAAACGCCCGCCACATTCCTGACCCGCCGCCCGTATGCTACCCCAGAGTAGAGTGTAAGCCCCCGGGCATGGCCCAGGCCACGGAGGTCTCCCCTCCAGCAGGCCAGGCGTGCAGAGGCCCCGCGGTGCCCCCCGACCACAGCTACCGCAAGGAGATCACGGTGCCCCCGGCCCCCCAGCCGTACCCCAAGAGCCTCACGGCCGCGTGCATGCGCCACGACAGCGTGAGGACGGTGGCCGTGCCCCCGGACGCCGCCCGCGCCATTGGCCGCACAGCGCCACCACACCGCCTGGACTACGCCGACCCCACCGTCTTCCTCCGGCCACGGCCCGGCTCCGTGGCTCAGTACCCCGTGGTGCCACGGAAGCCCGAAATCTACCACCCCGCCGCGGGGATAGCCATGGGTCCTTACGGGGCGCCGCCGCCTCACTACCCCGCCAACCACCAGAACATTGACTGGCGCACCTACCAGACCTACCGCGAGTACATCGACAACAAGGGCATCCACTCCCACGCCAGCCGCACCATCCAGGAGAGGCTGGACTACCTGCGGGCCGCCGCCCCGCCCCTCCACCAGTACCACCCTCACCAGCACATTCCCCGGGGCAGCTGGGTCTCCAGGGGGGTCCGTCGTCGTAGCACCTCCCACGACCGCTCCTACCACGGCCCCCCGCTCCACTTCCAAGTCCCCCCACCGCGCAGCGCCTCCCAGGACCGCGTGGGTGCGCCCGAGAGGATCGCCCGGAACTGGCCCCCTCGCAGCGCCTCCCAGGACGTACTGCAGCACAAGGCCCGGGCTCGCTCCACGGACTACGTGGACCCCTCCGAGTGGAGGGGCCGGCCGGACCCGGGCTCCAGCAGGCCCAGCAGACAAGCCATGCCCAGGCAGGTGGCGCTCCGGCCCCCCGGCGCGTATGGCGGCGGCGTGCGGGGCCCACCCAACTCTGCCGTCTACGCTAAAGGCCCGGAGCCCCTCCAGAGCCGCTCCTCCCCCCTGCTTTTCGACAGACCCTCCCACATGGGGAGAAGCTCTTGTGCGGAAGCTTCTCACGCCGACCACAGACCCTCAGTCCGCAGTAACCATGGCGGCCACGCTCCACAGCTGAGCCGACTGCGCTCTGAGTCGGTGCAGCCGGCCGAGGTGGAGAGAGTGGAGGCGGGGCACAGGTCGATCTCCTGCTCTGCCATCCAGCAGAGACCCCAGAGGCCCGGCATTCTCAAGATGGCCGCACCGCGGCCCCAGAGCCACGTCAACGGCCAGAGCCCGGTGGAGGGCGTGGTTGTTCTGAGGGAGAAGCCTCCGTCCGGTAAGAACCCCAGCCCGCTGCGCCACCCGTCCTACATTCTGGCCGTGAACGAGGATGGGACGGACCCCGCGGCGGACGTGGCGGCATGCTGGCTCCCCAACGACGCGCGCCGCGAGATGCACATGCGCCGCCTCGGGGAACAGCGTCAGGCCTCCTGCTCCAGCAACCTGGATGAGTCCCTGGACGCCATTCCTTTCATCGGTGAGTGAGCCGTCTAGTCAGCTGTGGTGAGCTAAAAGGCCACCGTCCACAGTTGTCATGGCAACGTCAGCAGGAGGTAGGGTAGTACCTCAAGGCAGCAGACAGGAAGATCTTAGCAGACCGTTTAAATGGTATTTGGTGTATATTCAGACAAGAAGAATTGGGGGGGAAATTGCTCAGCTGTGACCGGCATATTTAGTTTTGACGTGATTTGTGCTACGTTGGTATTAGTTATCATTCTGATCCTTTTGTTTGGAAATAATTGTTTGGAAATATTTCAAATTGCAAATATTGCAGTTTTGTAACATAATGTAATGTAAGATATTGAAATGTTACGTGATTGTAGCTGTATGATTAATTCATATAGTCAATTCTATTTGTTTGACGTTCCTAGCAGTTGAGTGCGGTCAGAAATCACATTCAGTAAGGCGGCAGAACAGATTGCCTTGCAACACGTTTGGCCTACACTGGCATTTAGTTCAACAATGAATGCTTAGTAACTCACCTGTCCCTAGTGCCTGGTCTACTTGTTTTGGGAATGAGATGAAGGAACACTGCACTTTGCAGGTAGGTTGTAGGGAGGAACTAGGTCACAGCAACACTATAGGGTTTTGTAGGTGTGGCCCATGGGACAGAAATTATAATGGTGTCTTTTGTTAACGTAGCTGCTCACTGTGCACTTTTCCTGATCATATCTATATTTAATCCTATCCGTGTCATGCTTTAAACCTCACATTTGCTTTGATGGGGGGCATTTGCATACCAAGTAAATCATAACAGATCAGTAACTGCCTGGATACACAGAAGCATGCAGTATATTCTGCTGTTAAGGAGTACTAGTATTGTGTATCATAATTGGCTCTATTTCAGTTTAGTCAACAGTGAATGTGTTCAGTTTTTAGCCAGCCCTGCTGTGTTGAAACCTTTTAGACAATGTAAGTTGAAACTTAGTACATGTGCTCAGCTGGTTCACCATTTTCCAATTCAGCCCAAAGGCAGGCTTTCATACTATTCAATAGGGCTGTGTATTGGCATCAAATCTAATTTCAAAACGTACTTAAATATGTTGTATCTTAATTAATGTCAAATAAAACGATAACTTCCTGTAGGCCTGTCCCAGCAATAATCCCAATTAACGATATTATTGTGATTCTAAGGGCAGACAAAAATAGACACGGGTTGAATGGTTGACTAAATAATCCAGTGTTAAGCAGTCGAAATGGGAAGCAGGGAGAGAGTTAACTTCCAGCGGCTACACCAAAGAGTCAACCAGCGACCTGGCAATTTCTGTCAAGCAGTCGCTCCCACACGCACAAGCGAAAATTGCTGCGCTGTAGTTCTATTTTAAGAAAACTGTAAAATGTCAAATTATGATAATCATATCAGGTTTGCAGTGATACATTTCCATAGTTTCTTATGTAGAGCAGTTGAAACTTAAACCGGTACAGTAGCAGAATGATAGAAAGGGGCTATCAGAATTGTTGAACGCTTGTGGTAAACATGTCTGCTTTGAACTTGGCGTTCCAAAAATATTAGATTTTAACTGTCACCCTTCCTTCAGCATAAGTGTGTGTTCGCCGATAATTACCTCCTAAAACCCGTTGTTAATGTTCGAGGCGAACTCGTAGCAAACTGAAAACTGTTTGCCAATTCTGAGCTCACCTTGTTTTTGCTATATTGCGACATACATTTTTTGTTGCGACTGGTTAAACCAGGTTAATTGTTTGGCTAAGTAAGCTATTGAAGCGAATAAAACAAATTGTGTTTTTTCGCATTTATTCTTCTAATTGTTGGGATAAACATCTCTTTGGATGTGTGTCTGTGGCGCTGCATGTAGCACTGCCTGCGATCAGTCAGACAAGCACAAGAGCAGCACAACATGGCGTTACTGTCTTATGTCATCAATACGCGTGTAAATACACTATTATCGTGGTCTGAAAAATGATTGAGGTTAAGACCATATATATCGCACGGTAAATCGATATAGTCATCAATTATCGGAACAGGCCTAATAACTGCTAATACTGTGTAAACATGATTATCTAACTTCATATGTGTAGCATAAATGTTACCAAGTTTTTGGATATATTCAACCACAATATATTTTCCTCATCATTCATTTGTCATACCGAAGACTGAAACTGACCTGCTGTAAGCACCACATAAGCTAGGCTCTGTCTGAGGCTGGTGATGATTCACAGGTGCCACTCATGCCTGTCATTGCCTGTGCCAGTGTAGTAGGCCAGGTGCAAACGCAGCAGGCGGTGACTGTGGAGATGCAGCAACACCACCACTCTGGGCCCATTGCCCAGGCCTAGAACAGTGCCGCCATTGACGGCCCTCTGCGACCCATCAATGACCCATTTGAAAGGCCACCGGTCTCGCCTTGTCACGTGAGGTCAGCCTGCGTTTCCAATGTCCCGGATGGAAGTGCAGAACCGTCTTGTTTGTTTTTTCTTATTCATTGTATCACGAAAATGGACCCTTCTGGTTTTTGATGGTCTTGCCGTGTGGTGGGGAAATATGGTTGCCTGTTACGCGTTTAAGTAGTTGACTCCATCACAGGAATAGCCAGGCTGATGGCGGCGTAGCCTCGTCACTATGCTGCTGGCGACCAGGCTGGGCCTGGGCCAGCACCGGTGGGTCCGCCTAGATCAGGTAGCCTGCTGTCAGGCGTGGTGTCAGGCCTGTCAGGACTGTGAACGTAGGTACCTGCAGCTAGAGGATCCCGGTATGTTGGCATCCTTACTTCTTGTTTTAATACCCTACATGGGATGCCTACCAGGTCATTTAGGGCATGTGTGTCGTTTAACTTGCATTATAGTCACCGTTGTTCAATTTCTGCAATGGTCTCATACTTGAGAGAGGGTAAATAAAGATGAAAGCTTTGCCATGGTCTCTAAAGAGCGGTCTACTTGGATTAGCAAAGCTCACACCCTTTTTCTCTGCCCTGTTTTGAGAACTGGGCACAGGCTAGAACTAGGACAGGCACTTTTAAATTTAGCTCCAAAAGCCCCTCAGCTACAGGGAACAGCTTTTAACTCAGAGCTGCTTCAGGCTGGAAGTGCCAAGAATGAGTTGAGAACTTTCTCCTCTTTTGTCAAATATTATTCGAGTTGGTTACATTAGAAACACAGAACGTCTTCCTTTTAGCTCCAGATGTGAGTAATAAATGTTGGGGCAGGATCAGTGTCATTTATTTGCAATGCAGTCATTTATATCGTTATAACAGTAGGGTTAAGCGATGCTTACAACATTTGCATCGGATGACGTGTACAGTAATACATCGTGTTGGACTTTTCACCTCCTTTTAATAAAAAATAGTTTTTTGTCACGATGCCTGCAAAACATCGTGATGCATTTCAGCCATCGCCGATGGACGATGGCATCGACTATCGGCCAATCCCTAGATAACAGAAATATGATATTGACAACAGCTCCTCTTTTGAACATGTTCTAAATATGTTGTGTAATGCAGATGAGCCAGCTAGCCCCAGTGTCGACAGAGAGGCCACTCCCATTCCAGCTGCTGCTGCTGTGATATCGGTTGCCCCGGCCACAACTACCATGGTCCCAAGCCCAGACTCCCCTTGCCCACTGATCCGTCGGCAGCTGTCACACGACCAAGGTAATATCAGTTATTGGGTGGAGGGAAGGCTGTGTCTTGCATTATGGAAGGGTCTTTGACAAGTGCCTTTGACAAGTGCCTTTGACTTTTTAAGAGTCCTTAAGAAATACTAACCTGGAGGCAGAGTCTGCAGCCAAAACGGAGCGCTCCAAATCGTATGATGAGGGTTTGGACAACTATCGGGAGGATGGCAGAGGGTGAGAACCTGCTGGGTCATTGTAGATATGGATTAATCTACAATGAATCCCCCCCCCCCCGCTTATTTAAGCAATGATTTTGAATGTATGTGTATCTGTCTCATTTCAATGTTAGTATTTCCCCACACCCACCTACATAACATTCTTTTTGTTTGTGTTTACAGTGCAATATTTATTTCTCTTTATTTTTGTTCCTATTCAATATTATCAACAGGAGGTCTTCCAGTAAGCATGTTCCCAGTTTCAGGGGCTTTAGAAAGGTCAGTAACATTAACAATAGTGTGTATTATATGTATTAGGCAAACAAATCTGGCAGAACTATCTATGCTAATGGCCTATTGAAAAATGCATGGAGCTAACAGCATAGAGCAGTTCTATGTTTAAATGCTAAGCTCTTTTTAAGATGCTGTTGTAATCCTGTTGACATAGTGTGTAATATGGTTTACATACGTTTAAAGTCTACATGTAATAAAACGTATATTTGTTTCTTCTCTGCTTCCCTTAAGCTATCCGTTGCTCCTTTTGAAAAACACCGCCTGTCCTACTGTCAGTAAAGTCTTGTGTGTGTGTGTGTGTGTGCGCGCGTTTTTTTATTTTGCTAGGCTCTGGATGGGCACAAGTCTTCAGATGACTCTGGATCCAGAAGGGATTCCTCTTTGGATATCTTCCCTGATTCCTCCAAAGAAGGCTGGCTTCATTTCCGGCAGCGTAGCACAGATAAAACCAAGGTGTGCTCACGCCCTCTTCATTCAAGCAGACGCAGAGGTCCCGCCAGTGTTTTGGTTCCAGAGCTGTGAAATGTTTTGTCCTCCGTAGCGCGTTGGTGGCGGCAGCAGATCGTGGAAGGAGATGTATGCGGTGCTACGAGGCCACTCCCTCACCCTCTACAAAGACAAGAAGGACGGGCTGTCCCACGCCTCCGTGCCGTCCGACGAAGACCCCCAGCCAATCAGCATTAAGGCCTGCTTGATTGACATCTCCTACAGTGACACGAAGCGCAAGAATGTGCTGCGGCTGACCACGTCAGACTGCGAGTACTTATTTCAAGCAGGAGGCAGAGAAGACATGCTGTGCTGGATCAGAGTCATCCAGGAGAACAGCAACTTGGATGAGGAGGTGGGTCCATGAGGTGGTGGCTCCATGTGTCACATGACCGATTGCTGGGCTTTTGCTGAAGCATTCCTCTCACTGTTTGACTGCTGTCTGAGATGGGTGTTGCTAAGGAGCAAATCCACATCAAATAAACAATTTTTCCTGTTTTTTTGTGACTTTTACATTCACCAAATAGATTCACTTGCTGAGACTGTAAGTTCAGCCCTTTCAGCGTCACAGTTTCTCCATGTTTCTACGCCAAATATACAGTACAAGCACAACTAATTATTCATTAGTATTCATGTCCACTCTGGCTTCTCCCAGGCAAAGGGTTAACAGCTGTATCATCGTTTGTTCAGCTGTGCCGTTAGTTGCTTGTTTCTCTAGAAGACTTCAGGCTTTCAGTTCAAATACACCGCTGGCATTTAGTGATTAGATACGCTCATTGCTAATCTCTAGTTATTGTGATAACCCTCAGAACACAGTGTCTGGTTTGATAATGTGGGATAATAAGGTAGCCATAGTCACTATATGTGAAAATATCACACTTTATTTTGAAGATCGCATTCTGCCTTAGTGTGTAAACTCTAGTATCATCAGTGTGTTGGGCTGGTCTCCAATTTGGAGAGGATATTTCCATATGTTGTGTAATCATCCACTAAATCTTTTTGAATTTGCTTATTACTGCTAATGAGCATGAAATAAATGTTTAAAAACTGCGTCCCAGTGGAGTTGTAGTGCATTGTGTTTGGATTCACTATTTGATGAAGAGCACATGCACCCAAATTGCTGGAGTCCCAATGTGTGTATTAGGACTGCTAGGCCTGCCACCTACATCACTCTGTCCCCCAGTGGCCAGAATTGGTAATTGTTATGGGATGAGTTACAGTTTGCATGCATGGCTCGCGTCTTTATCATAAACAAGTGATAAGGAGGAAATACATGTCCCTGGTGTTACAGGAGCAAAAACCCCAACATAAGGCCACTATTCTTTTTTTTTTTGGTTCAATCTGTATACAGTGTCTAATTAACTGTACTGTATCTCCCATGTGTAATTTAAGAACGCTGCTTTCACAAGTAAGGACCTGATCAGCAGGAAGATCAAAGAATACAACACCATGATGAGGTATGCAGCAGCTTAGCATTGCCCCTAGAGTTGAAAGCCAGTACTACATTTCTTTACACATTTTTCCTCCAAGCCTAACTATTTGTGAGTTTCTATATTTTGGCAGTAAACTGTTTTCTTTTGGTCCAGCACGCCTAGCAGCAGGTCAGAACCGTCTCCCAAAACTTCCCGTCACTCGCTGAGCATCAAACAAGCCTTCGGTGGGAGTAAAGAAGTCAAGGGTCACAGCCCCCATTCCCCCAAAGCTGGAGAGGAGAGGCGAGCTCTGAAAGGTACAGCTGGGTTTCAAATAAATGAAAATATCGTCCGTTCCCTCGAAGTGAATCCCCTCTCATGCACCCACTCTGGCTGTCTTTGCTCCCAAGCAGACGACTCCAGTCCGCCGCGGGACAGAGCAGCGTGGAAAAGGAGCATTCCGGGAATAATGAGGAAGCCCTTTGAGAAGAAGCCAACAGCCGGTGTCACGTTTGGCGTGCGCCTGGATGACTGTCCACCCGCACAGTCCAACAGGGTAGGGAATGGTTCAGTGTTCCTTGTTGTGTAAGCTCTATGTTGAAGCGTATGTGGAGGTTTTCATGGTCGGCCCTGTTCTTGTGTTGTGTAGTTTGTCCCTCTGATTGTGGAGGTGTGCTGTAATGTGGTGGAGGAGAGGGGTCTGGAATACACTGGGATCTACAGGGTACCAGGGAACAACGCTGCCATCTCCAGCATGCAGGAGGAGCTTAACACCAAAGGCATGGCTGACATCGACATCCAGGAAGATGTGAGTGAAGTCTGCACACAAACACACTTCTACTTTGTATCAGGAAATCCTTTTTCTATTTACGTTTTTCATTGTACCACAGAAATGGCGGGACCTCAATGTTATCAGTAGTTTACTAAAGTCCTTCTTTCGGAAACTTCCAGAACCTCTTTTTACAAATGGTGAGACATTTTACATTTTCTCTGGAAAAAAATATAATATAGTATATATTTAAGAAGTGTGGGTGTTTGTTATGCTACAATTTATTTTGTCTCTGAATTATTCTTATTCTCCCCCACATAGAAAAATATGGAGAATTTATCGAAGCCAATAGAACAGAGGATTCAGTTGAACGATTAAAAGAGCTCAAGCGACTGGTGAGCAAAATCATATGGCATCTTAAAGACATACTGTAAGTACGTATACTTTGATGTAACAATCTGTTGGTTTCTTAACTCTCAAACTCTTTTTGCAGATCCATGAATTGCCTGATCATCACTATGAAACGCTCAAGTTCCTCTCTGCTCACCTAAAGAAAGTCGCTGAAAACTGTGACACAAATAAGGTGGGGATGTTAATGATAGTTAATACATGGTTTCCTCATTGCGATTGTGTGACTTAAGCAGCAGCTCACGTAAATTCAAAGATACATTCTGATGAATGGGTGTCTATGTTTGCTGTTAATTGTAGTTTATTC
>JAODVN010029638.1:0-10847 GCA_025434125.1 Chologaster cornuta
CACACACACACACAGTGCTTTTTCCCATGCTGTCTGCATGTAAACCTAATTTCATTGGCAGACCTGCATTATGAAATGCAAATGTCTTCTGTGAGCTCTAATTTAATGATGAGCCTTTATGTATAAGAGGGTCAAGATGTTTGTCAAAGCCTGGAGCAAAATGTATGGGGCGGCATCGGGGTGGGATCAAATGATCATATGAACCTCAAGATTAATATCAGAGATCAATACTTCATTATCTTGGTGCCTGGACAATACATAACAGTGTCTATTGAAGAGCTGTTGTTGAGCTTTATGGGAGGACTTGTTTTTATTATCTGCTCCTTGTGGTTGAACCAGCTTTCCAAAAACATTGCTTTGGTTTGCAACTCAGCAGAGACAACTCTGTCTGACACTCTCAAGTCCTATGCTCCTACAGACTGAAAAGACTATTACATTCTCTATCTCCATGTTAAAGTTATGTTTCAACATGTGGCTTTCGTGAATGCTGTTAGACTATCCAGAGAATGTAAAACACCTTTAAGAAACCTGTTGGGTTTACCTGTAACGGTTTGGATTTTTCATTTTAATTTTAACTAGAGACTGTTATTATAAGTCATTATCACTATTATCAGTAAATGCTCCATATACCAATCATTTATATCTGTAGCTGTGCCACAAATCTTGCTGTTTTGGTGTCTCCCCTAGTCAGAGATAAGCCTGTAATCATTTTGTTCTCCCTTGGCACTCAGTATGGTTGGCAGTGCATCCTGCCTGCTATGTGCGTAACAGCCCCCTGCCAGAAACAAGGAGGTCACAACCTCTGCTAAATCTCATTATGCACATAATGTCCGTGTCTTTACAAAGTCATGTCCATAGAGAGGCCCCGATGTAATTCCTTTTTTCTGCCTGGAACATATAGCCTCTGTGTATGAGTGTGCGTACGTGTGTGTGTGTGTGTGTGTGTGTGTGTGCGTGCGTACGTGTGCGTGTGTGTGTGCGTACGTGTGTGTGTGTGTGTGTGTGTGTGTGTGTGTGTGTGAGTAGTGTACATATGTGTCTTTCTTTCCTTCTTTGTGCAGGCAAACTTGTTTGTGCGCGTAGTATAAACAAACGATTAAAAGCAACTTCGCTGAGCATTTCATCTTTGTTATACTGTTGTCTCCTGTCCAATTAAGGCATATTAATTTCCCATCAAGAAAGTCTAATTATAATCAATCCTCCAATTAAGAGAGCGTTCTGATTTGTAGAGGTTTGCCTGACTCCAGGGCCTAATGAAGACACACATGCAAGCAGATTTATCACGTTGAGGTAAACATCTGGGATGGTTTTTTTCTACAGCCTGATTTTGTTTTTTAATAACACTGCAACTGTTACATTAATAGCTATCTAGTATTTTAATTAGCTCCTGTTTAGAGGAGGGTATTATGTGTAATGTTTCTGTTGTCTACCATATGCTCTTCTTATACTGTATGTAGCAAGTCATGAATCTTTTAACTTGTATTTTCCTTCATGTATATTGATGCAAGATTGCAATTGTATTGAGTATCACAATAAACCCTTATGTATGTCAATGAAACTCTGGTATAAAAAAGGCCATGGGCCAGGTCTAATGTCCGTTGTAATTCCAATCAATGCTTACCAGCACAGATGAAAAATAAATTGTGTTCTTTGAAGCTTGTGCCGTAAACAAAATGGATGCCTGTCCTCAAAAGCTCTGAATGCATTGAATATAAAATGTAAACACAATGGCAACAATTTGTCTGTGCGTTTGTATTATATATATGTCGCGGGCAAAACTTCCATAAAATTCCATTGGTTAAAAAATGGTGTCAACAAAAATCAAAATCAAATAAATCCGGATTAAGATAGATACAGTATGAATACAAATGTGTAAAATAGTGTATGGCAGCCCCAGCCTGGCCACCCCTGAGATTGAAATACTCTGTCTGAAGTTAAGTCCTTCTTAAGCCAACATGTCGGATAACAGGGTTCTTCCAAGGGGCATTGGGGGGTGCAAAATTGGAAATGAAATATCATGTCTAAAAGCTGCAGGGACATCAAATATATATTCCTTTCTTAGCAGAAGGAAGTGGGAAAGGGTGACACATTGCAGATGAAAATATTGACCAAGATACAGTTGACTTATATTGCACTATATAAAACGTGTCAATGCTTATTAACGTAAAGAAAAGACCTTAGCATTTCAAGTGTCAAATATGTTTTTTTCATTTTTTTTTTTTTTCATTTCATAATGAGCTGAGGATATACAGTAGATACAGCTAATGTATCTTAAATAGTAATTTATAAGAATGTTTTATAAGGCCAATCATACTTTTTTCCAAAAGGATTACCCTTAAACCAATTCATTAATAAATGACAACATTTTGAAAATACTGTGACCAAAATACTGTGTGCAGACACACGCACGCACACACACACACGCGCGCACACACACACACGCACACTTTCCCTTATGCGGGCATAGTCTCCCCCCCACCTTCTACAGTTCACAGAGGGGGTAAAAGGCATCTTTCAGCAGCAGTGATGGTGTCACTTGGGGGAAGGGGTCGTTTGTGTGTGTGTGTGTGTGTGCTCATCGCACAGCACTGGGATTCCTGACTCCGACCAAACAGATTGCTGTAATCAGAGACTGCTGACAGAGTAACAAAGAACCTGTCTTATGGGGAGTGCGTGTTTGTATGTGGACAGAATGACCAGTGTGTGTGTATGATTGAGCAATTCTGTTCTACATTAAGATTCACCATCTATTTGATCCATGCATAATTGGTAATATTTACTGTTTTATCAATAAGACCGATGTTCTACATGAATGAACCCTAAATGAACCCTAAATGAACCCCGAAACACAGTTGAATTCATCTGCCATTCACTTTTAGCCTTAAGCTATAAGCTCTTCTATTTAATTTTGCCTTGAGAATCAGTCTGTATAGAATATAAATGAAGTAGCAACTGAACTTACCAATCAGATTTGTGTTGGTAGCTATACGGGCTTGGTTTATGTGTGTATCGTGGTTTAGGCAGCGGAAACAACCAGATGCCAACCAACTGCCACACATTTTCTTGAAAGTACCTGCCCTTTACAATCAGTTTCAATGGATGGCTACAAATATGGAGTTGTGACAACAATTAATCTGGCATGTCAGGTTAATTAACTTCCATTGTTCCTCAAAAAACACGCTTATTCTGCAAATCAAAATGCCACGTCTATTGGTACAATGTATTCTCATGTCTATTGGGTTTTTGCTGTAAAGTTTAATTGAAAGTGTTTTATTAAAAAGTCAACCTAACTGAAATGGCACACAACGATGTTTCATAATGGAAACTGAATTAAAGCAAGGAAAGGTTACTGTACAAAGGTTGGCCGAGTACAAATACCGTATACAGTTAGCACACGTCCAGGCATTTATTGTTATTGACTTGCTTTAGGGCATGTAGGCAAACTGCCTTCTGAGGCTGTCAATAAGTTGAGCTGGCATGCTGTTCTGTTTATGCAGGAACGCATGAAAACCAACAGGCACGCACACACACACATGCATGGCACACACGCACACGAGTCCAGGAAATTGCACGTACACAAACAAACAGACACACCTATTTTCTCCCTCTCTATCACTTTCTCTGTTGGGCAGGCACACACACACACACGCACACACGCAAGCACACACGCACGCACACACACACAGCTTGGCTAAATTTCAAGTCTCTCGTACACAAAGTACTTTCTTAAAGCTAGCGCTAATCACATCAGTCTGTTTGTGCGTGCGTGCATGAGCGCGTGAGGGCTACAGTGTATAAGGCTCGGCTCATCCAGACTGAAACCAGAAAAGACACGGAGGACACGACTTTGTGCCCACTTTGTGCTATGGATGGTTTCGTTCCAAAACACAAGGTCGGAGGTCAGGCTCCATTGGAGCCAAAATGTCATCGACTGTGTGTTATTCGGTGACTAAAGTGCTGTAAAATAATAATGTTTTTTTACCTCCGAGCTCTTGCTGTTGCTCTCTCCACTGTTGTTTGGAACAATGCAGAACACATTACTGTACTAGTCAGTGGTGCAGTAGATTAGCTTCTTGCTTGCAGACAACCACCTGAGCACGCTGTTTATGCTAGTAGCAACCCTGCACATGTAATTGTGTGTGTGTGTGTGTGTGTGGAGAGAAGGGGCAGGGGTAGAGACTGGAAAAAAGGAGGAGGGGAGAGGAGTGTCATTCCCTCATACAGTGGGAGAATGGGGGGGGTCATGTGAGATTCAAACCCAAACAACAACAACATAGCGCTAGTTTCAACAGCAGTGTCAGTTCCTGGTACAAATCATGGAGGATTGGAACTTTAAAAAAACACTGCTGTTTTTGTTTCAATAAGGATATACAAAAAAAAAAAAAAAAAATTTAAGTGATTGGGGCGATTCTGCAAGTCTTTGTGACATGTAACAGAAATACGACAAAAAAGCCTACTTCTGTAAACTGGACTGAACACATGACGTGAACAAATGCTGCAAGACTGCAGCTACGTATAGGCTAAATAGGCTATATACATTATGGTGTTCAGTGGCTCACTTGCCGCTCTGACATGAATCATTAGTACTTACAGCTCTCCTAACAGATCATTTAACCATGTTTTGATGAGCAAGCACATTTAGTACCACCATGTAACAAAAGGAGGTTGTTTGAAAACTCTCATTCACTTCTTTCTTGTTCGGTTTTCTCATTTCTTCTATCTCATTTCTCTCCCTGTCTAACCCTGTATCTTTCTCACCCTGGCTCACCTCATTTGTTCTTAAAGTTCTTAACCTCATTTGTTCTTAAAGTTCGGTTGCAGTCACATTCCCCCCCCCCCCCCCCCCACCTCCTCTGGGGGTGAGATGAGGTCTCTTCATTGGGTTATTCGACTATTTTCTTTACAGAACAGTTAAAAAGGCACTATCATTTTCATTGCAAATTGTTTTCATTTTTCCCATTTGACTGTATTTCTTTTGGTCGATGTACCTTCAACTCCATTGCCACTTTGCTTCAGCTGGCTATATCTAACGTGTTCTGCTCACTCATCTCTCCTTGGCTATCAAGTTTTTTTTATCTGATATGTGTCGGCCTTATTTGCAGCTCTTCGCTATTCACTCCTTGGGCGCAGTTCATTTCCTGGAGTTGGGCGGGTTCAAACATTACCCGGCATGCCAGAAAAATTGTTGTCACAAGTCCATCTTGGGAGCCGAACATTGAAACTGTGAATGGCAGGTAGTTTAAAAAAATACTTGGCAGTTGATTGGATGAGCCATCTGGTCGTTTTTGGATGTTAACGCTGTCGGCACACCAAACCACACCCGTATACCTATAAACGCTGATTGGAAAGTTCAGTTGCTACTCGGACACATTCAAAATGATTCCTAGGCTTTCCAGACTGATTGTCACAGCGAAATAATACTGAAGCTCAGTTCAAACCTTCATGAATGATTAGATTGATGGGGTCGCGACTACATTCCCTGGCATTGTAAACGATTGTAAAAGGGACAGCATTACAGATAGCCTAGTAGTCCATTTTTATTACGAACAAGTAGCCTAATGATTCCGACATTAGCTCTGCACAACCGCAGCCTTCAGAGACCGGTTGAGCAGCTCTGCAGCAAATGGGCCTTGCTTCACCGCACCTCAACATTACATGTAAGAAGACATTTCTTACAGGTACAAACTCTTTACATGTCTCTGCTATTAAATGCTGTACTGTAGCTATAATCTCTACAATACAAACAGAAAATGCATTGTTTAGCCTCAAACACGTGAAGTTAAATGTTACATCTCACCCCATAGTCCAGGTTAATTGCCATACAAATGGCAAAATTTACTAAATTGGGCAAAGACAAGACAAAGGACTAATTTGGGCATGTGCAGACAGAGGTCATTGTGTCATAGGCCATGGGCCTATAAAACCCTTGACACCTCTAATCAATACACATTCCAATTAATTTAATTTAGCAAATGGTTTATGTAATTTAGTTGCAACATCTTAGTAGTTGTAGAGGATATGGGCCCAAATCCTTTAGCATGGCTCTGCCCTACTTGCTCTCAGCTCAAATTATTTTTACTAAGATTACAACGTAAATATGGGCTGGCTATACCAGGCTTCAAATCCCTCGCCAGATGCCACAGTAAGAGTTGTAACATTTTACCCACGCAAATCATTAATTCACATATTGTTATGTTTAATAAAATACAGGCTACCTTGATTATTTTACATTTTTATTTAGCGTTTAATGAGACTATTTCATTGAACCTGACACGTCACAGCGGTGAAGTTGCGGGTAGACTGTTTACATGTGGTTATGGATGCTGTTTGATGAAAATGTAAGATAACTGGGCAAGAACCTACACTAACATGCATTCAATGACAAATCTTAAACATTATTGACAGCTTGCCTGCAAGTTGACATCTTCAAATAAACTGTAAAACCTGACAAGTAAAGTTAACTCAAACCGTTTGGTGTATCTCATTGCCTTCAACCATAAAAATTCCCCAGAAACTCTCCGGCTGCAGGCTTGCGTGGCCTGCCCCCCAGGCACGACAGTAGGCATTGTTTTCCTGAAGTACCTGTGTTACATTAAGTTTTGTTGGATTAAAGTAAACACCAAGTGTGTGGCTCGTCGTCCCCTCACCTACGTCTGTGTCGTTTCCTTTTTTCGTTTGGTTGCACTCGCCTCACGACACAGTTGTGACACCGATCATGTCGACTGTTGAACAGGAGGTGACCGCAGAAGAGCTTGTAACAAGAAATCTAAATTTTGAGATCGAAATACAAAGTAAATGGGGAGTTCTTTTTAATTTAGTAACTAGTGTGGCATTAGTGGCACATTAGATGCTGAAGGTGTTACATTGACAGGTGTCGTGCCCAATAGTGATGGAAAACTGCATTTGATGGTTATTTGACAACATTTTTTACTGATAATGAATGTATCAATTATAATCTAGGGCACAGAGCAGAAATAATACATAAACTACCCACCACTGAGGTGGGATATTTTCACGTTTTGACTGTTTCAGCCAGATAAAAGCAGCTGTAGATGCGGACGACAATCACTTTTTATCGGACAACCTATTTTAGGCACGACTCTGGCTACTACTACTACTCCTACACCTGTGTGATGCTCGCAGGGACAGTAAACAAAGTTTCTCGTAAAACTACACTTTCTAACTATGGATGATGATGTTGTTTTTGACTAAATACATTTAAAATAAACAATTGTGCTATTATAATATAGTAAATAAACCATAATAGACTACTAAACCTTTTAGTAAGGCTATAACAAAAATGCATCCTGTTTCTGCATTTGATTTCTGGGTGTGCCAACTGCCTCTTGAGGTGGCACAGGCACACCCTGGCACACCTGTGGCTACGCCAATGGATTGAACCTTCCTTCGACTCACTATTGCCCTCCTTTTTCCACCTCAAACTAAATTAGGCAATTTGCCATCAAATAGCATAAATAACAAAGTGAAACATCTATATTGATATTATGTGAACTCCAGTTTTGATATATACTGAGTGAATGGAAAATAAAGAAAACGCCCGTGCTTGGCCTTTCATTGTAAATCAGCCCTCTCTCACGATATAATTTGTGGCTGGTGTCATAAAGTTGGAAGCATATAGCCCGTGTGAGCTCATTTCATGTCTGCAATCGAAACGCTGTAAATATTTGCGTCTGAGAGCTGAAGATTGAACAGCAGTGATGTAATGTAACCTGATGAATGTGCATGACTCCGCCCCCTAGACCCCCCCTCCCCATCCACCCACACACACACACACACACACACACACACACACACACACACCTGCCCCTCCCTTATACCCTTCCGGGCGGCAGGCCAGGCAGCGAGCTCATATGTCCTTGGTCCTAAAGAAGATTCCATTCTTATAGCCTGTTGACAAATGAAATGGGCCCTTTCTTTTTCACACTATTATTATTAGAGTGCAACGATTTACTGTAGGTTGCTTTAACATGAACGTGTCAGCAAGAGAGGTTTAACAGCAGAAATAGGCGTCAGTTTTGTGGGTCATAGCCACAAAACCCAGACAACAATGAAATGATTATGATTTCAATGAATAATGTTTTTTTATTCAAAAAATGCAAGCTAGGCCTACTTTGAGTAGACCTATATACTTTTATACTTTTTCTTCCCTTGCCTGTTTACATGTCCTCATAGCCCAGGCCTATGAAATGAGATACATGAATGTAACTGAATGAAGTGACCATTTGATATGTGATTGTCTTCATGTAAACACTTTTTAAAATCTTTACTTTACCACTGAAATAAAAAGTTGGAAATCTCCTTGTGTGTTGCTTGTTACTTAATGTTTTGCCGTTGAGGTGAATATTGGTTGAGGTTGCGTTCAAGTTCAAGGTAATGGCAAATCCACAATATGTAGTAGGTAAATACTTCCATCTAGTGGAAATGTATAGCCACAGCATGGTGATAATTCAAATGGGGAACGTTGATGTCCACAGGTTACACATTTTTGTAACAAATACTTTACTACATAATAAATAGATATGTTATGAAAACTATTGTTCATTGCACCACCAATAATTTTGTTTTTAAATGTTTTAAACATAAATGATTTGCCAGTTTGGCCCAGTGTCCCCAACCCAGATTTTAAAACTTCTCTACTCCAATACAGTCATACAAATTGATAAATTAATTGCAAAATCACATTGTATGTTCTTATTACAACTAAAAAGTAAATAGAATGTACTTGTTTTCATATCCATATTTAGCATTTGTATGAACAATATATCATTGTCCCCAACATTGCCGTCATTACAACTAGCCTATTACACAACTAGCCTAGTATATAATTTTGTAAGAAGAGTAACACTTGTTGTAACCATGGAAATGAAGACTGACAGGGGAGCAGGGGAGAAGACTGACATTTTGGTGTCTGTAAATATGAGTAAATTAATCATATATTCCTTCTGATCATAAAATATACTTATTCAGCGTCATTACCACACATGTTGTTATGGCAATATTTTATGAACAAAACGATGTATGTGTGTTTAAAGTGTATATTTTCTAGATGCTGAGAAATGGCAAATCCATGACCAAGTAAACTGTTATTCTGAAAGTGACAATTGCCATTACCGCAGCACGTCATTACCAACACATCTTGTAATGATGATAATGAGATCATAGTGATGAAAATGACAGGTTTAAGTTTCACATCAATATATTTTTAACAATTTACAAATTAAACCTACTGAAGCATAATATTGTGATTTGACAATGAAATGCAAGTATAAAAAAAAAGGATAAGACAGTAATAGTATGACAGGCCTAAACACCAACACCCTCGCAAGTTGTCTTGCTACTGTATGCAAAGCACATAGTTTGATGTTTATTTGATTCTCCTCATTACGATTAAGAAGCTTCTTTAAGATTTTGTGTATTTTTCTCTATTTTGGTTGATTATAATATTCCAATTATTCCATTGATGTCATTAACAAACATCATTACCACAACAGCATGTTATTACCTCCAAAATAACAAATTTACAGAAAAAGTAGTTACATTTATTTAATTTTTTTATAAAATAAGTGAGTTCAAATTATATTCTTGTTTTCTTAGTTTATGTTAAAGACAGTTTTTTATAATGTGATGGAAATTACATTTTTCTCTGCCATGAAAATAAATGTAAAATATTATAATTATATTATACATTCTGTTCTGGCCATCATTAGGTGTTTGTCTTTGACGAAATAATATTTTATATAAGTTAATATGGTCAAAAGTGCCTCCAGTTACTGCCTAAATGATCAGCTGCTATAATAACCACTAATGACGAGTTATGGTCTACATTGTGTATAGCGTACGTACCTACTTATTTTTCATTTTTAGTAATGTGAATACTAAAGTAGCTGAGTTCTTACAGTAATAAAGAGAGATATTTAATAATTCTGCCACCTTGTGATCGAAATTAAAAACTGCAATTGTTACTACTCTCGCGCGTAATCTCCAGTTTATTAACGAAGAATCGCGATGCTATCAAAACATCTTGATAATTGAAACAATGACAGCACCAATGTAGAACCATTAAGTTTACGAAGGAAACAATTACAAACTTAATGGAAAAGCTTGTTTGGCGTAGGCTGTAGTATTCCTGTGACCCTTGACTTACACGTGTTTTGCTATCGAAAGCTAGACTGCAATTCAATGTGATGGACTCTCATCTCATTAACACGGGTGAGTCACATGAGCAGATCTTGGCCTCTATATTTCTTTTAACATCAAATACCTGTATGAAACTGTTTCTCACATACAAATGGTGAAATGTGCATGCTGGTAATCATGGTACTATTGGATGAGCGTATTGTCTTTCTGTCCTTGTAGGTTGGCATCTGTGCATCGTTTTTGTTCTGTGAAGAGTTGTAGGGTATTCTTGTAAGAAATCACTTAACATGCAAAGTCCCTACATACCCATTATAGTATTATTGGTTACTATTAGAAGGTTTCAGGGGAAAACATGTTAAATGTTGATTACTTAATTTTTACTTAATAAATTAAATAACAAATACTGTAAAAAAAAAAAGCCACACCGCCAGTCAGTAATAGTGCCTTCTGGAAAGACATAAAAGCTGCTTTCATGGATCTGGGACACTTACAAAGACTGCAAGCTACTGTACCTAATATCTGTGAGTACAATGAAGTACTACTGTATGTACCACCTGTTAGGTGTGTGTCAAATGCATAATCCCTAATTTGACTGTTACCAAATACAGTATTTCTTCATGTGGTCTTTGTGACTGCTGTTGGGTAATAGGTAATAAAAGTGTTTACAGCTTGATCACACATTCCTTTTA
>JAODVN010030066.1:0-17645 GCA_025434125.1 Chologaster cornuta
TACACGTTTCATTAAATACTATAACGGTATCTACAGTACAATGCCTGCTTGACTCAGTTATCAGAGGGATGACAATTAACTGGAGCCCATCATAGCATGGCTTCAGGAATGAATACACAGGATGAGAAAAGGTATTATAATAACACTAAAGGATCTTAAAGGGCCACACACCAATCATTACCACATCACCTCAGGCCACAGACCCAGTGATAATGGAATAGGTGCTCAGCCACAACGTCACCAATGACTCTGCAGACAGTAGAAATATGACTGATGCCTGACGCTGGCAAACATTAGTAGTGTTGGTGCCATGTGCCAATGAAATCTATTTCATCAAGCAAAGATGAACAGTAATATTTACAGAGCCAAGTGAAGGCCATCCCTGACAAGACCTTTCCTCTGCTCCTTGATGTGTGATGGTTTCCCTCGTGGGCTCAGTGAGCTGAATATGATACATAATTCTGTTTCCCCTCTCTCTATCCCTCTCTTCCATCAATAATGAAACTAACAGCATGGCAAAACACTGACATATAATCTACAGTAGGGTACATCTGGAAGGTAGCAGTTTTTGTTGTTTGAAACAGTTTGGAAATTATTGGATGTGTTCAAACTGATGCTTGTATATATATACACACAAGTATCAGTAAATATGTAAATACGGTGTGGAATATTGTCACTTAAAAATGTGTGTTTAATCTGAAAAGTTAGACGGTGACGAATATACTCTACAGGAATAAGACATTACCAGTGTTGGGCACGTTGCTCAGGAATAGTAATAATTAAAGAATATGACTTTACTCATTACTGGGTCTTAAAAGTAATTAGTTACATTTATCGTCTATATTATAAAAATATGGTTTTAAAGGTCGTAATTTTGAATGCACAAAAAAAAATTCCAATATTTGAAAACACTACTTTCTGTAGAACAGTAGCTCTCGTTTCAGTGTTACGAATACACAAAGGTCAAAAGGTCGAAAACTCAAATACAAAGTAGTGTTTTCAGAGATTGGAATTCTTTTTTCATGCATTTAAATTAGATTTTGAGGTTTCACACTCTTAAATTACAACCTTTAAAACCTTATTTTTTCGTTTTCGAATTATGGCAGGATTCTCATCCCATAGCTTTGAACTTGAATTTTAAATGATTTGTGTAAACATACCTAAATTATTAGATTTACACGGTCACCCTTTGTCCAGCTTTAACTTGTGTTCACTGAGGACCTGCCTCCTCAAACTGTTTGCTTTTGTTTGCTCCCAACACAAAGCAAACAGAAAACTGTTTAAATGTGTTTGCAAACGTTACGTTCAACAATTCTGAACACGCCTCAGATGATTGGACAGGTTGGTTTAATTAAATTTGCTAGTCCCAGCTAAATAAAAAAAGCATTTATTCAGACGATGGAAGTCTAGCAGTGTAAATCTTGTTCTTGTAAATGCAGTAACGCAGCATTACTTGGATTAGAAATTGTTTTCTATTTGTTACAATATAAGTTACTGAAAAAAGTAATAATATTACAGTAACTAGTAACTGCCCAACACTGGCTATTACATATTGTCTATTAAGTTAAGCAATATAAATGGAATGGTAGTATTTTATGGCAAAATGCAGATTTTGTATCTGTAACCTCTCTTAATTTATAGACTACCAGTAGACAAAAATAAAATCACCATTCTGTGATGCCCTAACAAGATGAATCACAGACTTTGTGATTTGTTTTTAATAAATAATACTAAATAGCATAAAGTATAAATTGAAATGGAAAATATTCACCCATTCGTTTTTTTTCCGGTCTTTGCAATTAATTGTGTTAATATTGAGCCATTTCTCTGCCTTACACGCACTGAAAGGCAGGTGATACAGATTTGTTCTATTGATCGATAAGCTGTTGGGCTCAGGGTCCACTAACGTGAAACCAAGGGCAAACCTCTGATAAGCACGGGCCTGTCTTGTGGCAAATGATTTAAACATACTGTGTAATCTTGCGTTCCCCTTTCTGCATTGTGCTCTTAACCGGCAATACTTGCAATATTGATTTTCATTGTTAAACAAGAAAGGGGGTCAGCAACATGCTAGTCTTGGACTAGCATATTGGCTGGCAGCGCTGTAGATGCAGAGGCTTTAAGCCAGATCCTCTTGTTAGAATGTACCTATTCCCCAGCAAATTGCCTCTCTCATGCCGAAGACAGTCCGGCTATTGTGCACAATAGAAAGAATGGGTTCAGCATTGGCTACATTGGCTTGTTTGTTTTTCCGTTGAGTTAGTTGACCAGAGTGAATTTGTACAGATGCTTGATACAGACATCTTCATGATGGATTTTATTGTATCATGTATATCATGTATTAAACAACCTCAATCTAAAGAGAAGCACAAGGAAACTGACATTAATAAACATACTGACATTTAAAAGAGCCATATTCAGTTATAAGATAATGGTACAGTAGATAGCAAATGTAATGTGCTTCATACTTATCGCAAAGGTGTTTTCTTAACAAGGTCACATAAACTCTATATATAAATCATATGTGAAGGTCTATTGAGTAATGCACCTGCAGCTAAGACATTAATAGCAAAAACTAGTTTATTTACAGCACATATATACCTTCAATTTCAACATTCAACTAGACACATCTAATTCATCCTCTCATCTGACATGACGACTTTGTAATAACGAGACGTTGCTTAATGTATTGCTATCTAAACAGGTGTATCATGCTACCGTAATGCCACCTTGTGTTAAAGTCTAACATACAGTATGGCATGGTGATCATGTGCTTGAATAGCATAGGCATTAAAACAACTTTATATTGATTTCTGCCTTGACAAATGCTATGTTACAGGAAGCACGGTCTCCAGGAAGAGGAGCGCATGAGAGACATTTGATCGGATATCAAACAAAAACACATTTAAGGGTGTGTATGATACTGCTGAAATATCCTGACTACACAGGAAACCTGAAATGCACAGTGAAAGACCTATTCCTTGGAAGGGGGAACAGCAGAGTGCATAGATGGTGGCATTCCTGTGAAGGATTCTTCAGAGCGCAGACCATCCCCAACAACCAGAAGAAAAGGAGCCATTGAGATACAGCAAGTGCCCCCCTATGGCCTCCTTCTGCTGCATTCCACATGCAAGAGGGAACATTCCCACAGCGTTCCATCATGACCACGTCAATACTGGGCAACGCTCATATTTGGGAGCAGTCCTTTAACTAAGATTAAAGGACTTCTCTTCTGAAATATTCATTTATTAAAGTGAGAATGGAAGAAGTCCCTCCATTAACAAACGTTTAGCCAATATGCCTGATCATTATGGCAGTAATAGATGCTACACCGGTGATTGCTTATTATTAATGCATGGGTAGAGATTATGTGGCAATGATGTGCCCATCACAGTATCACCCTGTGGCAAACGTGGCCAGTCAGTGCAATGTTTTTTAACATGTGAAATAATTTGATTTGTAGCAGAATTCTTTCCACAAAATTCAGAATGTTGGGACAAACCCCATCATAGCAAACTAGGTTGAATCCATTAGTAAGGAAATAGAGCGGTGTACCGAATTTTCAAACTTAAATCACCGATTTCAATTTGTGTGCCGTCATTCTCATAAAAACGTTCCTGGTCCACCCTTCGCTGTCAACTGTCAATATATTTGCAAAAATTGAATGAGACTGGGAGGTTGATGATCATGTAAGCATATAAATATCCCATGCTTACGGTGGCCCTTAAGTGCAACACTAATTTACAATTTGTAAAGGTTGTAAATGTGTACTGGGACATGTAAAATGTTACGCATTTGTACAAGAGATTCACATTTGTAAATTTGTTTATAATGTAATGTATTATAAAATGTACATTTGTTTTGCACCTTTGTATGCACACAGGTACATAAATACAAGTCTACTCTAAATACAAGGCAGACTTGTTAAAGGATTTAACGCATTCCTGATACCAGAATGTCAACTTATGGCATCTCTGGCATCCAGCCAAGCCCAAGGAGGTCAAACTAAAGACATTACTTCAACATTTAAATGACATTCAGCAGAGGGATGCATTGTATAAAACACCACTGGTGACCTGGGCTAAATTAGGAGAGCTGTGTAAGAAATGAGGCCACACAAGTCATTAAACTAGACTGGTAGAGATACAAATCAGAAACCACTAATGGTGGCATTGGTCTTGGCATGTCTCAGTGGTGATTATTCAATCACAATTAAGTGTCAAGTCAAGCTAAGACAATAAAAAATTGTATTCTACTCGATGCCTGCCTTTATTTGATTAATATATTATACACAATATCAATTTATTTGCTCCAGCCTTTTACAGAATCAGCTTATAATGAATTTTACATATATTAGTTATACCCGAGCTGTTGGCTAGTTTAGTAAATGGCTGAAGAAAATACCTTGGTCATGCTTTCACAAGTGTTTATTTTATTTTATATATACCAAAATAAAACAAAGGATAAAATAACATTTGGTGGGGATACAGATGAATAATAGGCACCTAAAAGTACCTTGTCAGTAAGTGAGCAGAGTATGAGTTGGTGTTAATGTGTGTGTTCCTGACGGAGTGCCGGGATCATCAAGAAAGTCTTGACTCCTGAGCGTGCATTCTGCGTCATCGTGACCGAGGACAGACGCTACCTTGCATAAATGGAAAAATGATTCAGCAGATCCAGCATGTGTCCTCTGTGGCTTGCCACTTGCCTTTGACTACTCACTGCTGCCTGACGTCTCTGGTGCCCTCTCTTTGAGACAATTCAAAATAAAATGTTATCCGGTGTGGTCAGAAAGCCATCATCTCAGACCAGCTCCTATATGCTCCAGGAAGAGAGGTAGTCTTAAAGCCTCTAAATCACAATCATTAGAAAATGACGGGGTAGAACGTTGTCTTTTTTTTTTCTTTTTTTTTTACAGTGAATGCATAACACACAGAGACACGTTCACTATTATTAAAGGCATGCTGAAATCATTCTAAGAGCATTGGCTAACCGGTCTGCGTAATCAACGTATTCACTCTGGTGCTTTAGCTAGCCCCTCAACAAGCCTCTCCAAATGCTGTTAGGCATTCTGGGCTCATTCTCCATTCAGAAGAACCTCATCATCAGTGGGCATGCGCACTGAGCCCAGTTATGTTGTCCATACTCTATTCCAGGCTCAATTTGCTGGATCATTGCTAGTCATCATGAGCATCTGAATATCTTCCGATGCTCTTTTTTGTTTTATTCGGGACTCAGCATAATCATGCTGCCAAGAATGAGACGAGCATTTAGGCAACACAACAACATCCACAAAACAATTTCACCAGTAAAATACCTATGGTTGGTCAAGCGCAGCAGACTGCCAAATCAGAATCAACAGTGTCACGTGGAAGCAGTTGAGCTCATGTTGAAATATCATCGTTCAGGCTGCAATTTGGATTTTAGGAACCTCTAGAGCTTTCGTGGGGCTAACGCAAGAAAGCAATTTACTTAACTTACAATCCGTTGTGGCATCAACAAAAAAAATAAAACGTTATTCTCTTTGGTGGCTACGGGTTGGACTCACGCTTGGCGTGTAGGCCATCTTGCACCCTAGAGGTCACACATGACCGTGGTGGAACAACAACAAGCAGGCGCCATCATTAACGTGGGGGGGGTTGGAGGGGTCTGCCATCTGGTTTGCTAACATAATAATTTAGTGGCATGTTTGTCACCAGCAGAGTGCCCTGATCTGGTTTGTGACCTGCCTGATGAACGGCGTATGTGTCTGGCAGCACATGGTCCGGGGGTGTGGGGGGCCTGTTGCCACTAATATGTTATTGCTCCCCTGGTGGAAATGTGGCATGTGGAGACACCACTGGTTTATTGAGCACCCGTGACCCACTGGCTGAGTTATTATGCAGGAAATAATCCTGGTTTACAGTTAAGAACTGGCCATTTGCTGCTGAATGATGGCAACACAATGAGAGAGGAACTTTACATGGAATAACAACAATAACAAACGCTGACCATAAAGGCCCAAACGATAACAGAGACAGAGACTGGGCAACCACAAGGCTGCCAGTCAAAATAGGCTGAATTGTAATGAAAAGCTGTTATTAAATCAGAAGAAAACAAAGGAGGCCTCTGCACTGTAAGGACGTGTCTGTGGGTTTTCACAGTATAATCTCTACTGTTGTGGGTCATGACTCAATGCTCTCAGTAGGCTAGCAGTCTCTCCTCATACAGATCATTGTCATCAATGCTACGCAGCCTGTCCTGAACCAGACATAATGACAGACGTTGGCCAAGCGAGACAGTCAAACATACACGCACAGTCACGCACACATACACACAGAGCTTAGATTTGCAGTCCTGGTGTGATGAAGCTTTTGTTCACTCCAGAGTGGGAGAAATATGAATACACAAAACTCAAGATGCCTACACAACTTGGCAAAAATAAAAACAATATGCATACATCTAAACCTCAATAATGCATCAAAAAAAAATTTTGTACAGTTGTGAAATCACAACTTCACCTACTTTGACTTCTCAGAGCTGGACATAAATTACCAAATTAAACTTGGTACAATTGGTCAAAGCCACCGTTACAAGATAACTGGTCTGGGTAACATGGTCTCAAAATGAACAAAACCCCAGTGAGGCATGATTCGGCTATAAGAGTGGCATTTTTTTTTAAATCTCATCTCCTGCCAACTGTGACCATGCTCCAAAACTAAGCCTAAATATACAGCTCTCCACCTCTCCTTTCCCTTCTGCTGGAGTGATGAAGCGCAGAGCAGGACAAGGGATGCTGTCAGCTACCAACAGCCTTGTCAAGAGCAGTGAAAGGTTTTTATGAACTTAGTGCCGAAGCACCTGAAGTGAGACCATCATCTCAGACAACATCACAGCAAAACATACGAAAGCCAATGATTATGGTCAATAAAGACACAAGGCATGGAAAATGCATTTTCTCCTCATCAGGGGCAGCCAAATCTCTGTAGTACTGTTAAATCCCCTCTTCTTCCACAACTACTTCAATCATAGCTCCCCATGCATAGGACAGGGGGACTTGCTTCCCAATCCTGCAATGAATTTAAAAAGGCCTTCAATTGCTTGGCCCGTCTCGGTCTGTACCAGGGGTCAGCCCTCTAAATCCTGGCGGCTGACACCAAATCAATTATCGCATGGCTGTTGGGTAAGCAGAATGGAGACACCCATAAAGAGCTCCAGATACCAGGCTGAATATGCAGCAGTGCTGGCTGTTGCTCAGCAGTTTGCTGTTGCCTCTTTACCTTCGCTGTGTGCCAACTGTGCAGATCCCACTCTGAAAAGACAAGCCCCTAATTACTCTGGCTGTTCTATCTACCTCTTGCACAGGAGCAACGTTCACAAACATACCAGTCCTGGAGATGAATGACAACCGCAATGCGTAGCGGAGCAAAATGTATTCCGAACACAATACAGCCTGCCAAAGACAATGTATACATTAGGAAAGGTTCATTCTGAGTTGTTTCTCTTTTAATCTAATCCACACACCAGGCATAGCATACAGCATTAGGAAGTATGGTACACAATGGATGTTGCAGAATGCATACATTGGGTTTCTGCACAATGGTACACTTTACTTGAAAGAGGTCTTTCAGCATTGTCTTGATATGTGTCCAGTCAGGTGTGTGTGTGTGTGGTTGGGGACAGAAGGAAAATGAGTAGCATCCCGCAGATGGCGGTGCACCAGGCATAGCACTAGCTATGTGCCTGTCACTCTGACAGATGAGGTGGTCTGGAGCTGAAGGTCAGTCGCTGAATGCCTGACAGAATAACGCCAAGAAAGAGTCAAAGCTTAAAGGTTTAGCCTGCTGGCATTCTCTCTAAATCACTTCTTCTGCTGAATGAGAGGTGAGAGAATAGTGACCATTTTGGAAACTTAAGACAGGCCATGGCATTTTATTTATTTTGTCTTCATCTTCGGCAATGTGCAATCATGCAGTTATTCACAACGACATTGACATCTCTTATTGCTGGTCAAGTTTCACCAAGCACAATGTATCATAAAAATTTGGAAATTACAAATTACCGATCTCCTGTACAGCTCAGCTGATAAAAGTGGAATTTACACAGCAACCAGGTAGACAGGTTTGAGGAACCAAAGAGAAAACAAAAGAACAATTTTATGTTACAGTGTACAGTATGATATTTGTGGGTTTATCTAAAAGTTGTCCGGCACAGTTTAGAGTTTTTTGGGGTGACACTTTGATAGTCAGCATAGACACTAATGTCCCTCACATTGTTGACGAACCTTGTTCAGAGCACCCGGAGGAGATTGTGTATTAGCTGTGGTGTAAAAGGTACAGAACTGGAAATATCAATAGCCTTGCTCCAGTGAAGGGCAACATGCTCAGGTGTTGCTTTACTATCTCTAGAACATAGTTCAACAATACACATCTTACTTTTGAAGGTAAATGACAGCACTACGGTTTTCAAGAATAAATTACAGAACACTCCCATCATCTGGCAAAATACACACACACTTTATGTATAGTACATTATACTGTAAATATATAATGAGAGAGCTAGAGAGAGAGAGATTATTGTCTTTTTATTAAAGAAATTAAATGTAAGATATATTATCTTAGCTGATATTCTGTTGCAATGCCAGAGCAGCACACCAAAGGCATTGACATACTGTGGGCTAATGGGCTACTGCTTAGATAATAATTCTTAGAAGAACATTATTTGGCAGAGAAAACTGATGTCACAACACAATTCTTCAAAAGGCATAAGTGATTCATAAACATGACAACACACCGGTGAACCCTAACACTTACCACTAACACCCAACAATGGGCAACAAAAATGCTGTAATAGCAAACATGGCCTTCCAGTGAAAAGATGCATGACACAGAGTGTGTGGTGGACGGTATGGGGATTATCCATTATCACAGGCTTAGCATTCACAATCCTTTCTGAGATCACAGTCGCCAAACTCATGATTACTGTCATTTCCCTTAAGTTGTAGTTATTAACCTAAGAACAAAGGTTTTACATTTTTGCAGTATTCTTTTGATTTATTGTGCAGCCTTAATGTCAAACAATATGATTGTGATGAGTAGGATAGTCTACTGATAGGCCCAGAAAAACACTGCTGCAAACAATATGTTGTACATGGCTGGGACAAAATGTTTATGTGAAATGTAATACAACATTTGATACTATTTTGTATAATCAGCGATAGTCTGTCCACATATTTAACATAATACATTTCATTTCAGGACGCCTTTGAAAAAAATTAACATGGCCAAGTATTATTGAAAATACAATTGTTATTTATATAATTGACCAATCACAATGAATATTTATCAAACTATGGAAGCCTGAATATTTAGGCATAAGAATGTGCAATACATAACTTCACATTCATTGGACACACGAAATATCTGATGTAATCAGATGCAGTCTAGAGGTTATTATAGTAGTTACTATTGTAGTATAAATAATATTTTGTTCCACTAATTTCAATTGTCGTATTGCAAAAAAAACAAAGTTCAGTATTAAAAGAATTATCAGCTTCTCCATGCATAACAACTTTCTACACGTTCTTAGCATTCATAATAGGAAAAATTATTATTTCAGGAGGATACAACAAAGTATTCTTTATCATATATTTGAATGCTAGTCATTCTACTTCCTTGACAAAGAAAAATACACACTTAACTCCCCCAGTCTTATCGGCACTGTGTATAATTCAAAGGACGCTTGTTGATGGATGTATGCGTTGATGGATTGTTTGATGCGTTATTGACCATTTCTGAAATCCAGCCAGCCAACAACTTAACACTTTTCAGAAAATGCACTGTTACATTACTGCACTCTGAAAGTTGCAGAGCATATAAGGTCTCACATGATTCAGCAATGAAAATATACTGTATATCAGCAGCTAGGTTAAGCTTGCTCGTTAATGCAAGCACTGGAATATGATTTAATCAGCAGCAAACGCTCATTTAAAAAACACAATAAGACTTGGCTAAGCGAAATGTGTGGTAATGTCTTTAGAGTCGGGGTAACAAGCTACAACGATCGCAGCAAAGTATATTTAATATTTTGATAGCTATCTAGACATTTTTTTATTTGTATTTTTTCTGATTGAATATAACAAAAGTTGATATGTGCACCTTTGACGTGGGGATGTGAATCCATTATAACTTACCTTGGGCTTGTACAGCCACTTTCGAAAGCGATTCATCGTTACCTCGCCACCTTCCTTTGTCACCAACCCCTCCTCTTCTACCTGTGTATCTGTGATAGTAGCAGCAATAGATTGCTAAGCTAGCTTAGCATCGATCAATGGTTATACGGGAGAAGCCACCAAACGCTCTATCCGGAAGGAAAAACTCGACTTTCAAACGTCCACAACAATGACCTAAAACACCGGTTTATTTCCATCTTTCATCATCCCGAAGTTGACTTGTCTCTGCCGTCCGGCCACTACCCACGTCTTGAAGATACAGACAGGCAAAAAGCCGATGGCTCCGTTCTCTCCACCTCTACTTGGTGACAGTCACGTTGACAACATTCGCCACCCACTTTCCAAGGAAGACATGCATCACATGTCATACAGTACGTCCTACGTATTGTTAACGCAAATAACAAAGACTTCAACAATCTACAAGAAATACTACGATCAGGCAATAAAAGGCTTTGCGTAGTATATGGCGAAACACCAGTGATATCATTCAAGCAAAATGTAGACTGCTATATTTTTACATTTGAATTCTAAGAACATACTCGTGTCAGAACCTTATTGCAGATGCAGAACAGCCTAAATAATTATGTGAATATTATAATTTAAAATGCACACATTTATGTATACCATTACAATATTTACACAGAGCTGTTTTTAATTCGTAAACCATGAAGAACAGAAAGAAACACAATATACGATATATACACATTCTTCATAAACAAATATGTCTTCTTTTATGCATTTTAATGCTTTATTGGATGACACATTGGATAATGAATTAGACAGTGTTCGTGCACAAGAATAGAATATTAAGCATTATAATATCTCGCGATATCTGGTTACACCTTTCAGTAACTAAGCAACGGCTGGATACAAAGGTACATAGCAGCTAGCGATTCTAGCAAGATTTTCTCTAAAATATACAATACAAAAATATATTATTAGGCTATTGAATTGTCGCTAGTATATGATAGTAATTCGTAATTAGCATGTTGTCGACCTATGATGTTGCTTAGTTCTACGTTCTAAATGCAGTTTCCTACTTCTTAATCATCCAACACGTTTACAGTACGGTACACTGTACAAAGTGTACTTTGGCAGAGGCATAATGGAATCATCGCGATATGGACCTCTTGTCAAGACAGCCATTATACTATTTGATAAGTTCCAAAGAAACAAGCAGCATTTGGATGACTTTAGAGAAGACGCTTTAAAGGAAATGAAGGTATATGTGTGTGTGTGTATGTGTGTGTGCGTGTGTGCGTGTGTAAGTTTCTATGTGTGTATTCACCTGTCTCTTTATTTATTTCAGGACATGGATGCTATGGATCAGAGGTTTATACTTGACATTGTGACTGGCTGTGTAGAGCACACAAAGTTGCTGGAAAAAGTGATTCAAGTCTTCTATGAACAAAATTGGAAATACTTAATCAAAGATGACCGCAAACTATATTTCAGTGAGTTAGCTATTTCTGAAATCATTCTAGGTTTTAGATGTTATAGGGAATGTAGAGCAATCATCCGTATTATCTGGAAGTTGTAAACTTGTATTTGTATGTTTAATTTATTCAGCAATCTGTTACATTGCTGTGTTCGCCCTTGAAGACATTGGGTTTCAGAATTTTTGCAACATTGTACAATATCTGGATGTCAACAAAATGCACAAAGTGAGTAACTCTATTTAAATCACGTATGTATCACCTAGAACAAGACAGCTAAACAACATCTGCTTATGAGCCAGCACCTCTACTATTCAAATTGTGCGTTTTATTTTCCATGTCAAACAATGTATGTCCTGGTATTATAATGAACCCATGAGGCTGAATTAACTTCTTTATTTTTTTTCTTGAAGTTCCTCAGTTTCTTCTTCAATGACACAATTCTCACCACAGAAATTCAAGACGCGTGGAGTCGTATCTATGATGCTGACTTTGTAGAAAGCAACTGGATTGCTCCATTATTAAGGTACAATTAAAACTTTATTCGTATACATCTGTTTGTTTTTGTTTTTAAATTTTCCATTGATTAAACTATGTACCACCTGTACCATTCTTGTTCACTAGATGGCGCCCTCAGATAGACATCCTCCTGGACCAGCTTGCGAGAATCTCTGCTGGAAGTCAGGTCACAAGAGACTCCGTGAAATCCACTGTGCCTCAGGAGTTCACTTTTAGCAAAACTATACAGTTCACTTTTAGCAAAACTAGACATCGCCCTGTAAATGTGCCTGAGGTTGAGCCCATTCCGCAGCCAGAAAAAAATCCAACAGTAATTGTTCTCATTTCCCTAATTATATTCTTTCAGTCTTTATCAGACTGACCACACTGTTTTTTTTTTCCTTGTGCAGTGGCATTTAGAGATTGTATTTTCCTAACATTGACAGGCCATCATCGTTACACGTAAATACAATATTTTCCAGGTGCCAGATAGCACTTACATACCCCCAAAAGAGCTTGCGGCCATGGAGGAGATGAAAGTTAAGAATCGTGCAAAGGCAGAGGTACAATATTATTTTTTTACCTTTTAAAATGTGATTCCAGCAGACAAAGTATGGCCTTGTTCCAGCAGAAGTATTGTCTGTTTTTTACTTACTTTGATTATCTGAGAGTTGTTCATGAAATTAATACAACTTTTATTTCCAATTATAATTTTTTGCTGAGGTAATTAAGAAAGATGAGACAAATGATATAGACATTAGATAAAACAGCACTATTGAATGACAAAGTGTAGACAATTTAGGTAATTTGATATTCCCTTGTTATGACATTACTTTTGTTTTCACTAAGCAACTGCTATATGAGGCGAACATGGATCAATTCAAGTGTGCAAATCCAAACAAGTCTAAACATACAATGGTAAGAAGTCATTTTACACGCATTTTACAAAAAAAATACTTGAAAGTAATTTAAATGCAAAACTTTACTGTTAAATGTGTGGCATATAGTAACACGAAAACATAAGTAAACAACTTTCCAAGCATTTTAATATAACTTCCTGGTTTTATATGTCATCGGTTGTGCTAAAAATGAGAATTTCAGCTGAATTGATATTTTATTGCAGGATAAAATGTCCAAGATCAGGGAGCAATTTGAGTCAAATTTCAAATTGTATTCCCCCCCTTCCTCTGGAGTAAGGGCCCTGCAGAAGGTAGAGTTACACATTTGCTCTTTGATTCTAGGTGACATCCAACTTCACTAGGGCCTTTTTGTGTGTAAACCTGTGTGTGTGTGTGTGGGTATTGTTCTCACTCCACCAGACGAACAATATCTGGCCTATAAAGCTTAACAACACAGCCATTTTGAGAGAAGGAGCACTGTATAACCGTAAGATGGAGGACGAGCTTCAAAAGTACAGCACAACATCTACCTCTCACACTTTAAACAGTATTTTTAGATATAAGGAGGCATCTGGAATAAGCTCAAAATGAAATACATACAAATTGGCCCATTTTGCAACACACATTTTTATGTGTGTGTCCTCCCATCTGTCTGTCTGTCTGTTGGCACACTGGAACAGATTGGAGCGACTGGTGAAAGGGGCGCGCGAGCCCTCCACGTTCCTCCAGTGGCAAAAGGAGAGGCGTGAGCAGGATTTGCAGGAGGAGCTGGCCCAGCTGGAGCGCAGGCACCTGGAAGGCCGCATCAGCCAGGAGGAGGCCGCCATGGCTCGCATGCACATCATGGAGCGCAATCAGAAGGCCGTACAACAGAATAAAGAGGAGGCGAGTAGATGCCGATGAAAGCCATGGCTGACGTCACAACCCTTTGGCTGGGACAAACATACCGACCACTGGGCTATCCTGCCCTTGACAGTATGTGTATTAAGGCGGTAGGTTGAGTGTTTGTGATGCTCCTTCTTGCAGAGGACTGAGTTGCTGCAGAGATACGCGCAGAAAAGATTAGAGGAGGAGCGAGAGATGAGAGACTTGGTACGACAGGTGGCAGAGGGACACAAGAACTCGAAGGCAGTCAAAGTGAGGCTGCGGGAGTTCAAGCAGCGGATCGGTACGTTTTCTCCCCTGCGCGCACTCCTCGGCACCCGGGTGATATCATTATGTACACACGACGGTGAAAGCTATGTGCAGTTGTGTTCCTCACACCACGCGTTTCGCCACAGCCAAAGAAGTCTCCACACAAAACCAAAAGCTCCTGCGCCAGGCCCTAGAGGACGCCCAGGCAGAGCTGACGAGGAAATTCGAGATCATCCGTGAAATCCACGCCATGGAATCGGTTCCTCGCATCAGACACAGGTTTTTGGACGACACAGAGGTGAGCGGAGGAAGGAATGCACAGTGTATGGCAGTGTGGCTGTGGGCTGACTAAGGCCTTCCCTCAGGTAGGAGGCCATGACCTGCTGGAAGAAATGTCCCTTGCAGAGCTGAGGGAGAGGCTGGTCTTCATGAAGAAGGCAGAGAAACGCGAGGCGCAGGAGCGGCGGGAACGCATCCAGGTGGAGAAGCAGGTCAAAAGGTTGCTCCTTCAAGATCAGCTGGAAGCTAACAACCTCCACAGGAGAGCCTTGGCCATGGCAGATACTCGCAGGTTGCAATGGAGCCCCACTTTCCCCCCCAGACATGTTGTAGCACATGCTCATGGTAATGTCCGCTGTTGGCAGGCAGGAGGTGGAGAAGATGGGCAGGCAGAGTTTGCTGGAGAAAGTGGCTGAGGACGATGTGGTTCAGGCCCTGAGGAAGAAGCTGGAGGAGAAAAAACAGGAATGCCAGAGTCTGAAAGAGAAGGAGAAAAAGAAAAGTAAATCTGCTGAGTGGGCAGCAGAACCTATTAACAGCTGGAAGCTTAAAAAAGTGAGTGATATGTGTAAACGTGGGGTAAAGATGGTACATTGGTTTGTGGTGGTTGTTCTTACTGTTATTGTTGTTGATGCTGTCTTTGCCAATGAAAACAGGACATACAACACTGGACGGACTTGGAGAGATGTTTACAGCGTCAGATACGGAAAGAAGCTTCTTGTGCAGGCCAATCAGCTGTTAGTTCTCTGTTGTAACAAGCTCACCGTTGTAACCGTGGTGTGAAATTATTCACATTTATTATTTCAAATATCTATAATTGAATATGTAACAGAATAAATATATACTGACACATTTGAGCAGCATTGTGATCATCTTATATAGGCTCATTTATGTATGTTAATGTTGTTATCAATTTTGAAGGGCAGATCATTAAATATAATTTATCTTAGAAAATAATAAATGTTCCTTATGTATGGGGCAATATATATACAAGATCTATAACACGCCTGTGTTCGTCATGGATATAATATATTCTTTTTTGTGTATCGTTTATTATTCAAATACAGTACATGAAAAAAGTGATTTACTATATATTATTACTTAATTTTCATTGGATAAAACACAGTACGGCAGTGCCCCCACAGACCGCATCGTGTATTGGTTCTTCCCTGTTCCAGCCCACTCTGTTCCAGCTAAGTTAAATCACATGATGTGTGTTTTCGTCATATGACAGACTGATGAGACCTAAAGCTATGATTAATTGCTGTCGACCTCAGTAAAGTGAAGGCAACTTCACCACTTTTCAGAAATGAAATTCTTTAAAATAGTCTGGTCGTAGTAGGCTACTACGAGCAGGAGCATGGAATGTTGGGGACTGCCGCCTGCTTTAGTCGCCGCATGTCTGCTGCTTGGTAAGGAAGGAACGATACTTTTCTCTTTTCTACATAAAAAATGAATTAAAAGCACCATTTCTATAATTTGGCTACTGAATATCTATATTTAAATATATTCACAAAATGTACTGCTGAACTGTTTGTATGTAATTTGTTGTGTGAGCTTTTTGCGATGTTTATTTTCATATTTCAATTAGATATTATTTGAAAGCCTATCAAAACTTACATTCCAGTCATCAGCGCCTGCTGATAATTGCCCCTTCTGGATAATTGCAGTTATTAAAGTGGCTGGCATGTACTCAACAAAGACGTTAAGCCCATAGCCCATGAGCTCTGATACTGATAGGCTTACAGTACAACCTTTCATTCCCCAATTCACTCACATAGGGCAGTGTTAACTATTTCATAAGAATTATATAAGTCAGTGGAATGAGGAAGTAGCAATACTTTTTTTTTCATTTATAAATTATGACATTTAAAAATGTTTTGCTTCATTTTCTGTTAACAACACTGCCTTTTTATTCTCAAGTAACAGATCGCATGACCTCCGCAACTGCTCAGCTGTCATGACATGTGAGGGCAATTTGTTGGTGTTTTTGACTGATAAAAAAACCCTCTGTCTCTGTAGGCATGGTGATGAGCCAAACAACACTTGCTCCTGCTGTGACCGAAACCACAGTCAGTGGCAATGTGACTGGCGATGCAACTACAATTCCCATGATCCTTAGTTCCACAACCAGTGGTTCCACAACCAGTGGTCCAGTTATGTTTAGTACTACATCTCCAGGTTGTTCTGTGCTCAATATCTCCAGCTGTGAGCCCTGTGTCCCAGGGTCATACAAGGACAACGGTGAGATTTGCAGACCTGTCTACAACTATTTATCATCCAGAAAAACAATGCATATTTGATTGGCGCTGCTCTTTTCGACATAGTGTATTGTGCTTGACTTGTGCCCTGGATATTATAATAATAGTAACAATTCATGTTATTTGTATGACACTTTTCATGCTCCTCCAAGACGCCGTACATAATATATACCGTATAAGTTTGGGGTTACTTAGAAATGTCCTTGTTTTTGAGAGAGAATCAATTAAAATAACATCAAATTGATCAGAAATACAGTGTAGACATTGTTAAAATAAGAATAGATATTTGTATAATTATTCATTATAAATAAATACATTAGCACAGCATCCCAAATGCAATATTCCTGATCTGACAACGTCTAGGTTGATTGGCTCAATAGAATGCCATCATTGTGTTTCCACGTGACAAGTCCACATGACATCTATTTTGAAATTGAGAGAGAAATGTTGTCGTAATGAATGCTAACATGACACAATTCTTTATGAATGTCTGTGTTCTTCTGGTCCTTACCAGACACCCTGTTCTGCTCTTGCTGTCCTGGGTCTGGAGACTGTCTGTTCATTGGGGCATGTCTCCTTTGCTCCAGGGGGTTTTACCAGCCCCGGGAAGGGCAACAGCAATGTCTTCCCTGCACCCAGGGCTTCTATGCAAGGCGAGTGTATGTCCATTTTATTTGTCAGCAGTCAAAACAAAACCATTATCACATCTAAAGGGGGTTTTGCTTCTGTGTGCCACACTTACAGTTCCACTGGCAGCCGTGTGTGCCAGTCCTGCCTGCCTGGTTCCTTCAGCAATGCCACTGGTGCAGAAAGCTGCACTAACTGCCCCCCAGGTGTCTAGCCTATCTCTGCATTGTATGCTAATGTTGAATTATTGCTATGCATCAATGGGTCATGACTTATAACATACATTTTTACAGTCCTGAAG
>JAODVN010030173.1:0-10842 GCA_025434125.1 Chologaster cornuta
GTCTTAAGTGTGCTGGTCGTGGGATAGCCTGTGTTCATGGTGAAACAACAAGGCTCCTGTCATCGCTCACTTGAAGTTTGCTTGGATTTACATTACATGTAACTCTTTGCCGTGTTCCAATATAGTGGTTTAAATGATTCCCTGAACTTTGGTTACATTTATGCAAGGCTATGTGCAGCCTATTGACTGGTAAGAAAGGTTATTGTCTGTGCATGCACCAACAGCTTAATGTTATATATTAATATTATCATTTTATATATATATATATATATCTTTTTTTTAAAGAATATGGAGAAATTATGTGTCCATTGTGGAGGCATAGTGCCATAAGGATCCATAAATTATCCACAGCAAAGGACGCAAATGTGTTGCTTTCCATTGGGCTTTGTCAAGATGGAAACGATTGCGCGAGAACACACAAACAAGAGAACATTTGTGCGGTTAGTGGTTTGTTTTAACATGGTTACATAAGTGGCTTGTATAGAATCATTACAATATAGTTGCATTTATGTACATGCATATGCAAACACACAAAGTGTGCGCGTGTAAATATGTGCGTGTAGAGCTAATCTTACACCCCGTCTGCAGTCTGTTGAATATGGCCTCGACGGCCATAGATATTGTCCCCTTAACTCCCCTTAACTCTCTCTCTCTCTCTCTCTCTCACACACACACACACACACACACAAAACCGTTGTTCTTTCAGAGATGGTATAATCAGGTGTTGATAACACGCACAGAGAAGCCCCCTCCTCCCTCGTTGACCCCGCAGTCCAAGAAGGGTGGAGCACTTTCTTCAGTGAAGAGAGCGGGGGTTCAAAAAGCGTGTGTGTGTGTGTGTGTGTGTGTGTGTGTGTGTGTGTGTGTGGCGAGGGGGCGGGGCGCTACAGGGCATCGGAAAACCAACCCACAGAAAATCCCTCAAAGTGCTCGATGCGATCTCCACCGGCTTGCTCTCCTCCGCGTGTGCGCGACGCTAGTCCACATCAGTGAACCCACTCCTCCCACCTCCTTCTCTGTACGCCACCCTCCTCCGCATGCTCAGTCACAGTGGGCCACGGTGAGGAGGGAGGGGAGTCAGGGGGGGGGGGGGGGGTCCTAGCCCTTGCAGGTGTACACCTCCTCTCTCTGCGTGCACTGCTTGCACTCAACGAAGCAGCACCAGCGCACCTGGCACTGGCACGGCCGGGTCACCTCCCGGCTCTGGGTGTTGTGGCCCCGCCCGCAGCAGATGGCGTCACAGTTCTTGTCCTTGTAGCACTTGCGGGCCGCCGTGCCCGACGAGTACTTGCTGGACCTGCAGAAGCTGGGGGAGTCCTCGATGTGGAGCAGGTCCATGGTGCGGGGGATGGGGTCGGCCGGCGGGGGCCCGGGGGCCGGCGCCGGCTGCTGGTTCCGGCCTGTGGGGATCTCCCCTTCCCCCGTGGCCTCGTTGGTGGAGCTGCCCACCTTGAGGGAGGTCTCGTAGCGCTGCTTCAGCTGCTTGCCGATCTCGTGGAAGGGCAGCAGTTGCCTCCAGCACGTCTGCACCGTGCAGGAGCCGGAGACGCCGTGGCACTTGCACGTGGTCTCCACACCGGCTTTGATCACCTAGACGTGGGTCAGCAGGCGGACACAGTTAAGACTCCACCAGGCACGCCTCCTGCCCAGCACACAGCGTTTCAAAGCAGCCAGGCACTGTGATGTCTAAACGGCGCAATTACGGTGATGGCACAGGCACGGTGGAGTGCATTGGAGTGGGTTGAATATAGCGAGACTATGGGGATGCCGGCAGCATCTTCAAAGCGTTTAATATCTACGTTAGACAGCCTGAATTACATGTTACAGCAATGTCCTACACATTACAGTAGTGTTCACAAAATAAAGATGTGTGTTTTGATGATGAACACGGTAATGATAGACTTTTGATTAAACTGAATTATTCTGTTTGGATAAAACAGCAGATGTGGAATGAAAAACGTCTGTTCAAACAGCTCAGGGTGTGTGTGTGTGTGTGTGTGTGTGTGTGTGTGTGTCTGTCGGGGGCGGGTGGGCACGACTCTGCTATGTAAAACATAACTACAGCTAGCAAACAGCTGGAAAAGAGGACGCAGCATCCGAGGGGTTCGCTGAGCACATCGTGTTATGGTATTGTTACCGGACCTCTCGGCGCTAGACAAAACACCATTTGTGTTTCAACTAGCGCTATTAAAAGTAGCGTGTGAAAGTCGGCAGCTCGCGGCCACATGAAGTTTGCTCTGCCTCTGCCGTTCGTTTCTCACGTTCGCGAGACGGGTGAATATGAAGAGCGTTTTTGCCGCTAGTAGTCTACAGAGAGGTGATATGTCAGCTTTTAAGAAGCTGGGGGATGCAAAGGCTAGCACATTCCAAGTTTTGGACTCCATATGGTAATTCCCCCTGGCATGTGGTACACCTCACCACACGTGCGGAGTAGGAAGGAGGGGAAGAGGAACAAAAACAGCATTGTAAATCTTGTATCTCATATTTAATGTCTTGAGACACAGGGTTTTGGAGAGCTAAGCTGAAAGGAGGAGTATTCATTGGCCTTTTGGGAAAGGTTTGTGTCTCCTAATATTTGGGAAGTGTGCGTCTCCTATAATTCATTTTGAAACGAATGGAATTGGCGGCAGTAAGATAAGCATCCAAGTAAAAGTAACAGATTCCAGACATTGAGTTTGCTTTGGCTCAATAGTCTAGGACCATTCTCTCTTTTTATTTTTACTATTAAAAGCCGTGAGAGACCATTTACTTTTGTATTGATTAATGTGCACTATAAGATATTATATGATTTAGCAGTTAATTTAAACAAAGTCTATCATTGTTATTCTATCGTGGCCAAATATATATTCCTTATTGTCATTTTAACAATGCAGTCAATTGCTCCAATGTAATATAAAACTTCAACATTAGAATAGTTATTACCCTTGATACGGTTTCATGTCCTTGTTAAAAGAATATAGTACACTATTGACTGGCTCTTAATACTACTCTGTTTCTGTTTTATAGCATTTAACACTGTATTATCAGCATTTTCCCAACATTTAAACCATTTGAGTGAGCAATTAGTCAGCATTTGTGTTTATTTAGGAACACACCAAATTAACTCTGACCCTTTTGAAACAAACCAAACTCAGATCTTAACAATGGGTTGGTTTAGAACATACTCCCGTGTTTGCTTTATTCATTATTGACTTATTTGGCCACCTTGGCATATTTGCACTGGCTACCTATAGAATTGATTTTAAAACCATATTACAGTAATCCTTGTTAAAGCACTTTGAGGACAGACCTTTGATTATTTAACTGAGCTGTGCCTATATCCAGGTTTATTTACAGATAAATTGTGGTCCAAAATTGTGGAACAAGCTCTCTAAATACGTGTTGTTATTATTAGGATATTCGCTTATGGCGAAAACCTGTGCGTTTCTAACTTTGAGGCTTGACCCTGTGAGATACTTGGCGAAGATTCTTCACTGGTTTTAGAGTCTGAAACTTGGGGGGAAATCATTTTTAGTAGGGATTTCAGTAGGGACTAAGAGGGATTTAAACACCTGCCCCATTAACGTGCCGGATCAAATTCAAGTGCTTGGTTTTAACATCATGAGACAAATAAATAGTCAATTTACAACATATTCATTGATCTCATGTGTTATGACATCTATTATGCACATCTATCAGAAGAAAGTTTATATTTGTTTCAATATAAAGCAAGAAATTAGCCATTTCAACAGATGATTAAAAGCAGGGTTAGTCTTTCTCAAGAATGCTTGCTAAAGTTGAGCTTAAAGCTAAACAAACTCTCTCAGAAACTCTGCCCTAGACATTGAAAGACATTGCAAATCCCAGCGCTTTGTGTTCTCCACTTTGTTTATGTTCCTATTTACAGAGCCAGGGCTGTGTAGAAGTACCGGATTATTAAACACGCACAGAAAACGGTTAGCAAGCGGAATGCCAAGATATTTGTCAAAAATGGTATTAGCTAACAATGAACTCGCAGTAGCTGACTATACCTTCAAAGCATCGAAGGTTAAAACAGAGAGAGCGAGAGTCAGCCACATACCTTCGTCCCCACGTTGGTGTTGTGCATGTCCACACGTGCACGGAGGTCTTTGTTAGAGCGTTTGCCTAGGAAATCCTTCACAAACTTGTTGCTGTACTTGAGATTGTCCCCACAGCCTCCCCACTGCCAGGCCTTGCGGTTCTCCAGGTCAGGGGCCTCGTCGCAGGTGCAGCGCTCCATGCGGCCCGCGCTGCAGGCCTTGGCCATGGCGTGGGTCAGGCCCGCCGAGGAGATAGCATACAAAAAGGCCGTCTCTTTAAACCCTGCACAGGGACAATGGCAGTTGACTTAGCTGGGGAATATGAAACCTAATGGTTAGTGATGTACTCCGTTTACAAGTGGAGCTGTATTACTTTTCACCACTAGATGTCAGACTAAGTGAAACAGCATCTCAGAGCAAAACAAATGCTACCGTGAGGCATGCACATACACGCACACACACACACACACATCACACAAGACTTGTGTGATGTCATTCTCTTCATAGGATTAATAGACCTTTCCGGCCTGTCAATCACTCGTCAATACAAACTAATCAGATGACCGGATATTCCTTAGCAATGTCTGATGTCCCACAAACAAAGCCACTTTTTAGCACTTTTAGCCAGACTACTTTTACCAGTACTAACACATTTATCGAATTCTAAAACAAAACAGGATAGATAACCCTTTTTTTGTTCACACTAGCCGTGCATAACAATACAGTAACATGTTTTCATAATTTACCAGCTATCTGTATTGAAAGGGATGCTACAGTATAAAATGCTTGTGTGCAACAAATGTGTCACTAGATGCTATTTGAGAATGTGCAATTCCAATGAGATATCCTGCCAGACTATATGTACAGCACATATAGCATATCGTCCTTTGTTCAAACCAGGAAACACAGTTGGCTAAACTAAAGTTACAGTGCTTTATAAGCTTGAATAACATCAACAAACACAAGACTTGAAGGTACAGTAAGAGAGCGAAAAATATGTAATCGCCTTAAGTACTGTTACTGTGTGCTATGTACTGTTGCAGCTGTGCAATGCTGTGATTGTGAATACGGTACAGGATATAATTGACTAAAGAAGCTGATGCCTCTCTGTAGAACGCTGTTTGACAAGGTATACTAATTTGGCAAGAAGCACACTGCAATATTATTAGGAATACAAAATAGAATATCGTAGAATGTCCCACAAGCTACAAAAAATGACATTAGCAACAGTAACCAATGGGGTGTGTCTTACATCTTGAGTGGGAAAGGTCTATACTGTATCTCTACATGGAATATTGTTTTTTATCTGGTATATCAATGTTTAAAATATAGTATAGTGCACCAATGCAAATTGCCTTTGTTGTGACAGTTTACTCAACATGAATGCATTTTAACACCATAACAAATATACATTCTGCATGTTAGCATATCTGCCTTCACTAGTCGACGGTACGTTACCTCTCTTTAAAATATTGGCTCTGTGGCGCCCCTCTAAGGTGCAGTTCCACCTCTCGAAGCGGAACTGATACTGGCATTCCAAGGCGCTCATGCTAATAGCCTCCATGAGGGTCTCAGCCACGCCCGGGTCACGTCGACACATCCTGCGCTGCTTCTTCTCCAGTTTCAGCCGGTCGCACAGCTTGTAGTGGGCCCTGCCCACGTTGTCCCCTGGTACAGAGCTCAGTGGCAGGATGGACAGGGGCTCATTACCTGTCAGTCTAGAAGGACCCATCACACACACACACACACATACACACACACAGAGCAGAGATCATTTAACAGATGTTCCAACGGACGGCACTTCCGCATTGGAATTAGGAAGGGCAATAGGGTACTTTTCACCATTTATGCAGGCCAGAACGACCCAATGACGCAAATCAATAGTGGGTATTTTGAGTATATTGCATAAATGATCCAGTACCTTCTTCAGTGAACTGTTTTGAGGTAAATGTACTTTGTTTCATGCCATCTATGGTAAACTTAATCTGGGCGCCCACTTATCAGAAGCACTCCATTTTTGCTTCCATTGAAATGCATTAGAATGCTCTATCTTTATATCATTATAATATCTTTGTAGAGAGTTGTCAAGAGTGGAAATATCTTAATAAATAATCCAAAAAAGCACAGGATGCTGACCTTCCTTGAGAAAAAACAGTACGATGTTCAGCATAAACAGTATAAACAGCTGGAGCGTACAAGCATCAAGCCCTTGGTTAATGTTCAAATGGATGCTGCTGCCATTTTGCACAGGTCAAAGCAGAGTTCACCGGTTAATGTTCAGGGGAATTCGCCATTCACTGAGATAGGGGTCTGTTGAATGGTGTTTAAGAAAGGAGGACACCCCCCCCCCCCTAACTAAGCTAACACTTGTATCACTGAGAACTAGCTTGAAGACTACTTTTGAATGTAAAACAGGCCACGCTCATTGTGGCAGTAGCCTACGGTTAATGTCTATATCTAACATACCCTGAGGATGTGCATGCCAACTGATGTTTTGTATAGATTTACACAGCAGGACTTTTTTTATTTTTTTATTCTTTCATTCATTTTTATTCTGGGGCCAACTCTAGCTCTAAACATTGTATAGAGAGAACATGTGGCAGAGTGGCACTCCTTTTATCGGTTTATTTAAAGGAAGCGTATATAAAACACACGAGTGGGGTCTGCCGCATAGCTGGCAAATTCCGATGACCAGCGTTCTGAGGTCGTGATGGGGAAAGCAGAACATTACTTTCATAAACACACACAGGGGACATGACTGCCAGCCTGCGACCATTTTGGTCACTGCAACTGACAGGATTGGCAGGGTAGTTGTTCATTATGTGTAATTTCTAGTCTCTTTTACACCCTAAAAGGGAAACCAAAGAATAAATGGATTTACAGAACTCACAAAAGCACAACTGCTAAGGCAAATGTGCCATGGCAAAAGGAGTGGAGCCCTTCAAATGAAGGTTTTCTTTGCTAATATGAAAGCCCACATGAATTACTGGTTATGAGATTTACTCAAAACAATGTTCACTTCTCAAACCTCAAATTACCTGGCCATGGCATCTATTTTGAAGGATTGGCCTATGTATTCTCCATTTGTCTACCTCTTTAATGAGAATTCAAATGTCATAGAGGAAGCAACTTATTTCTGGAGACAGACAATAGCAACAGCTGTGTGTGCTTGAAATAGTAGATAAACACTATAGGCCTATTTGATTTTAATATAAAAGGTTATGGGTAACTACCAGCTATCATCAGAAATTCATTTACGGAAGAGATGTGGCAATTATCGCCAGCGAATATGAAACTAACAGAGTGAGCTAGATTTAAGTCACTGCTTGGGAAAATAGTTTGTTTATAATCTTTCAAGCTACAAATCACCTGCTGGATCATCGCCACTATATTTTAGCACATGCGCTAGAGGTGTTGACAGCTGTTATATCTGTACTTGTCAAGCAAAGAGTTTGTCACCACTTACACTATCTACATATCCCACAGCCTTTTACAAGTTCCCATATATTAAGCTCAATAACCGGAAGTGTTCCACTTCAGAGCTACGTAGCTTACTCACACTTCTGGGTTGGGCGATGTGATTACGGCATCTTATGATGAGTTATGATAACTGTTTACACTGTGGCATAACTAATGGACAGGACAAATTATTTGGGGCAGTGTCGCAGGATGGCCTCTGTGAGCTGCTGCAGAGTATATGTACATTTGAATTTAACATAGATTTTTAAGCAGTTGAGCACAAAAAGCTCAGCCTCATGACTTGCTTTTGGATCTGGTCAAATGCTTTCTTTTTTTTACAGAACGTGTTTGGCTTTCTTGAACTTGTCTGACAAGTATGCATTTTGAAATGGAAACCTGGCAAGCTGTGTCTTGACAGAGATCGCTCTCCCAACACACTTGAGAAGGTAAAAAAAAGTATTGTCTGAAAGCGTACAGTAGTTGACACATGCTTCTGACAACTATGTGGCTTTAAACATATTTTCCTTGTAATTGTTTCTACCTTTGATAGAACACACTGAATTAAACAGTGCCAAGGAAAGATATTAAAGTTGCCAGAACAAACATTTCCAGTTGACCTAGCATGTTACATTTGACTGACAACCGTTCCACAACATTTCTAAAGTAGGCTAGGCTCAGACGTTCAATATTTGAATGATGGCGCCATGTGGAGTACCTTCTTAATGCTATATGAAATGTCAGTGGGAGAGGGAAACCATGTGAATTCAAGGGCTCACTCAAACCTAACAATGCCTGTGTCAAAAAACATTGAGAGACCAATAAGTAGAAATGTTCCATATAGCCTTACATTTTAACTGACAAGTGGTAGTCTTCATTTTCTCGACATACCGCTGACATGGCATGTCAAGGGACAATCCTGTGTCAAATCACCAAAAGCTCCACATACACCCAGCCTCTGTGCAACACAAATTACATTCCTTAAAACACTGCATGACGTCTCTCCAACTCAAAAACAAAAAAAGGCAGTCTGAACTGGGAAGCTGGAGGCCGGCCAAAGATGACATGACACTGCGCTACCGTCGGTGTTTCTTCCACACCCGTGCATGTTTCTCAGCAGCAAGAGACACAAGCGGCCGAGAGAGCAATGTGTGGAGAAACACAACAGGTCTACCCAAAAGAAGCTGACACCGGAGGCTAACATTTCTACGTGTTCCCGCTCTGTGGACAGTAAAACGTTATCGCAGATGTGCGTCGATTCCATTCTGTTTTCATGTTCAAATTACAGTTGTAGGAAACTGTAGGAAAATGTAATACTATTGCAGCCACGCACACTGACAATATTGTGACCTGAAGAGGAAGTTGAAGGTTTCTCTGCTGTTGCTGCAGATTGAACTCATTCAACTCACCCAGAGGAAAAGAGAATTTGATGGTAGCAGAAATGTGGTCAGAGCACACATGGCATTGACAGTGTGAACCTAAAGTCATTACACTGTTTCACCCATTTTGACCCAAAACAGCGTTTTTTATTAAGAAAAAGCCCTCAACCCCACCCCCACCTATGTGTCTCTGACACCTTAATGACGCTTAGCCAAATACCTTCTGTAGATCCTTATGAGGAATGGCAAGAGGTACAGCAGCATAGCATGAAGATTGAAAAACGTATATAGGCACATACGGTAGGTAGCATTAAGATGTAGCCTATGTTTTCGCATCACGGACCATTTTCTGTGACTGTTTTTGTTTGAGGTGTTGGCACAGCAACACATACTACACATGGAATATAACACCAACAGAGACATTATAAAGTTCACTATTATCCTACGTGAGGTGGGATTCTTGCTGATGTTTGCTCAGCTTTGCTTTTTCCACAAATCTGCGTGTGCGCTGTGTGCATGCTTTGCGCTAGCTAATCTCACTCTCTGCCTATACCGCTGTCCTTCACGCTAGTTCACGCTGGAGTTTGTTTAGGCCTTTCTCTCCAGCTGTCAGCACCTCCCATTGCCCATGACATTTACGTTATATACATTTTCCAAAGTGCTGGGCTCAGTGAAAAGGGGTCATTACATACTGTGGAGCCTCATAGTCAATCCCAAGGGATATCTGCGTTGTTTTTGACTTATCGGCCTGCATGTTGGACCTGGAGGAGGGATCTCTGTTAATAACCTTAATAAATATGCCTTATTTAATATCACATGGTAATAACAGTCATTCTTCATCGCTTAGATGTGTAAAACAATTAGTTGGTAAAGATTTCATACAAAATAATTAGTAGTCTTTATTTAGTAAACTGATAATGTAGATCAAGTTATCTTAACTGTCAGAAAGTCACTTTCATCCCTTGGTATTGGCTGGTATGTACATACAAATCACTTGTGTCAAACATATTACTATAATATGTTGCCACTAGTTGTGACTTAAATAAAACATGTAATCAAAGTAATATACCAGTGGCATTATACCAGTGGCATTGCCACAAGGTTGGCCTACATATATTCATATTTTTGGTTTCTAAACAAGAATCTCTCAAATGCAAGTGTCTGGCTGGTTAAAGAGCTACAGTAAATGATAATAGAAGTTTGGACATGTTGACACTTTACATACATGCATTCACAGTAGCAGCCTATGTTCTGCCACGCGTCACATTTTAATTACCACAGCTTAAGACAGACTGTAAGCACACATCACAGTCGTGATGTGGACCTATACAATCACTAGGTATGGCGTGTGTCACATCTAAACAGTCTGCAGCTGCTAAAGGTTGATGATTAGCAAGCGCTAGCTGTTTCTCACCCGCTAAACCCTCACTTAACAGCTACACACACGTATGTACGTACGTACAGTACAGTGTATGTGTGCGTGTGTGTGTGTGTGTGTGTACTTAGTAGACTCAGGGCAAATGCAGTATTTAAACAGATGTAGTAATGCCACACATGTTGTCAAGTGCACATATCAGTGTGTACGTTTTCATTAAAAACCAATGCATGTCCATCCATAGGAGAATGGAGGACGGGCCTAATCTGTGGTCTTATAGCTACTGTGTAGGTTGTATAGTCTCTGCCTTATTAAGCCCACGCCGGCAGATGCTGGCTTAGTATGTTGTATACAGGCACACGTGCGTGTGTGCACATGTGTGGACTTACTACCATAAGTCAACACCTCTCAGAGTCAACCCTGGCTGAACCCGCCCATGCAGAATAGCACAAAAGCCAGAGTTTCACCATCAGCCTGGACTTGCAGGATGTGTGGTCTGAAGTCAGTCTGTGCTGTTAGATCAACGCGGCTCCCTCTCCAGACTCTCCATATTCCCACTGGTCAATTACTCTAAACGAATGCCCATCACACA
>JAODVN010030280.1:0-10841 GCA_025434125.1 Chologaster cornuta
CCGTTGTTCCACGACCAGGACGGAATCCGCATTGTTGTTCCTCAATCTGAGGTTTAACAACAATCTGATTAGTATGTAATTTAAAATATATTGACAGCATTATGTTAATGACATTTTTACCTAAAGAGAGAGATGTCAGGCAGGCCTACTTCTCTGATTAAGAAAGAAACCGTATGAAAATTAGGTTACTCCAAAAAAAAGAGAGCAGTTCAAGCTGATCATTATTGTTCTGAAATGCAAAACGTGTTACACGGGGCAAAACATTTTATTCTACCCTAGTTTCCAATGAATTGACACTATCTGTCCTTAATCTGTCCTGTTAACTTTGATATTTTTCCTAACTAAGCAGGCACTTCGTCTATTTTACTCCACTAAACACAATGCATTAACAATTTCACAACAATTATTCTGCACCATCGGTAACATTTGTGTTGCTACCGTTGTAATCGTTTTGAAGGTCGAAATCAGTGGGAATATTCTACCTCCTGGTTTCTGGGACTGAAGCTCTATCTTCACACTTGAGTCATCTGTTCCTTTCTCTTATTTCAGTCCTGCTTTCCTTCTCTTGCACACACACACCCACACACAATCATTCCCTCTATTTGCCGCAGCACAGTGCTGGCATAATGTCATTACGACACTTTCAGGCAAGGCTGGACAGTGTTGGATTGGCCCCGCCTGAGAGCAGCTGGATGGGGCTGCAAACCCCAGCCCCATCTCTCAGGCTTCCCATAATGGGGTGGCGGATCTATTATCCCTCTCGGGCTGGGATTTGGGGATTTGCTACCCAGACTTGGCGAGGGAGAGAGAGTGCCTTTACCCTCGTGAACCACTCTCTATCAGGGGTGCGTGGGAGAGGGAGTCTTGTCATTCTGGATGAGCACGTTGCAACCTTTTATGTATTCTCTTTGCCCAGAGCGCTGCTGTCTGCTGCGATGCTATCGCACCATTTCTGATGGCGCTTGCGCTCGCTTGATTTTTAACTCAGCCGAAGTTTCAAAGCCAGATAAGTGTGGCTGTTGTGTGTTTTTCTGTGAAGATCATGCGCTTAGATTACACTTCATTTCATGGGGGTTTCAGAAGAGAACGTGCCGTGCTGTTACCGACATCTAGCAAGGCTCGGAACTGTGCGATGTGATTGACTTTGTTTTTCGCATGCTTTGGTGGTGAACAGACGAGCCCCCTCTGAGGCACTAGGGAGGCTCTTGTCGCCAGCCAGAAAACGGAGACTTCAATGTAGCTGTGGAAAAAATAATAGTGGGTGAAATCGCCTCTGATCCTTGTGCAACCTGTTGGGAGATGTTCTGGCAATATAGGTCGCATTTAGGGCTGATATGGAAAATCCATAATAATTGCGATGGACTATATTATCAAGATTTATTATGATTATTAAACTCTTATAATGGCACTAAATCATAATGGAATCGCATAATTTTACATTTTGTTGAACATTATTATATATTTTTTTTATCATTGCATTGCATTTTATCATTCTTTTTGTTTTGAAACCAGTATTTCAACAAATCCGTGTATCTTTATGTGGGGAACACAATGGGCTTTCAGCCATGGTGGTGATTGTCTGGAAAAGGTGCAGGCTAATAAATACATTTGTAAGTTAATACAATTGGACTGCACAAATTGATCTATAGGTTCTATTTAAGGCAGTTTGGAAAATATTCATAAGTTATGTGAGAAAATTCATTGACATTCACCACAATACGATTATCATCAGTGTTTTAATCTCAAACGATTATATCATATATCGTCAAATCGCACAACATGACCCAAGCTCTCACAGGAGCCGGTGCCCTAAGTGAGCATTTTTCTGCTACATTTTATAAAAAGACCACACAGCAAATGAGCCACTGAAAATGAATTTGCCCAGTTTTGGCCCTTGGCTGCATTATTTTCTGCAGCCATCCAGTTGTGAAGCGACTTCTCAGCTGAAGCAAGAGAGAGCGACGACTATCTCTGCAGCACTGAGACACCTTTGGGGGAAACCTAGCCTTTGGCGCGTAGTTCCTCTCCTTCACACCGCCAGCGACCCTTAATCTCTCCTGAGGTCGTGCTGCCCTTAAGCTGCTTGCAGACCCGTGCCTGGGATGACATTTAAATGCATGAGTAACAGAAGTCCCATTGTCTCCGTGAAAATGACAGCAGCAGTTTGGGCTCCACCCTGACAAACAGTCTAATTATGCGTGGGGCTCAGTCACACTCACTGTTGACACAGTCGCCCATCCTTTTGTTTTGCGGCTACTCGTTAGGAGCATATATCGTTAGAAGCTGCAGCATCAAACGGGCGTGCCCCTGGTTTGCATGCAGTGCGTGTGTGTCGACAGTGTTGTCCTTTTGAGCCAAGGATCCAGTGATCGTCTCTCGTTCCAGCTGTTCCAAAGGAGACCTGATGGGGAGGGCCGTAGAAACAGTGTTTCGTAACAACAACCTTTTTTATGAGTAACCTACAGACATGCTCATAATAATCACAAAGTGATGCTCCCATACACACATTTCTCTCAACAGTGCAGGTCTAGATGGGGAGGAGGGGATTTTGTACTTCTGTCAAACCCACAGCTCCATTTCTAAGTTATGCTTACCTTAAGGAAAAAGCTCTGCTTGGTTGTTGGTTTGAATATACTTCATGTTGCACTTGGGCATCATGCTTTAGAATTGTTTACGGCAATAATCTGTTGTATGCTCTGATTTCTAACCACCCATTTCAATATGCAATCCTTGTTTTCCAAGACTGCTTTGAATGCAACGTTTTATTTATTATTTTTAATCAAATCTATAATACATGCGCTTACTGTGATGGATCTTCAGACCTTTAAGTGTGGATTGAGACTGCTTTCATTTGGTGGCATGTCAGTTTTCCTGCCCCAGCTTGGCAGGGCTCATCATTAGCTGGACTGTTTGCATTGCATGGCCCAGTTAGACTGACTGTGACTAGATCAGACTGTGAAATGCAGTAAAAGCCATATTACTGAGGCAAGATGGCCAAAGCAGTTGCTAAATTCTCTGGTGCTAAAATAAAACATTATTCCCTCCTCAGCAGAAGCAGGAGAATGGAAGAGACCCCAATTCCCCCCCCCCCCCCCAACACACTATTCCTCTCCCATTATCTCGCCGCTATAGAGCCTAGCCTAGAACGGTAGAGCGTGCAATGTGTTGGGGAAACAATGATAAAGAGACTGCAGCAGTTCAGAAGGCTGTGTAATTACTCTACTTTGGCAATAGAATATTTTTGACCCCTCCAGGAGAGCAGAACCACAAAGGCGAAGCCCATTCATGCACGTATGGTGGCTTTGGGGTCGTAAAATCGGATGTCGGGAGCAGCTTTAATGACTTGTGTGCTTGTTGGACGTGGCTGTATGAACTGCTTGGTATATCTCGACAACCGTGTGCCTTCTCTCTGTTAACACTCAAAACCAATGAGGCTTGGCTGCTATAGACTTTTCTCCGCTATCTCTCGCAGCTCATATGCGACCATTATGCTCTTAGGCGGCGCAATAACTACTTTGTTCAGGGGGAACAATTGTATGTTGACTGCATAATTGTCCACAGCTGCGATTTGAACACCCAATGGTGCCATTTCTGTTCTGTGCAGGGCAGTGGTCGCGTTCAAACTCCCTCAGTGCCCTTCTTCTTTTAAGGAGTTGTATTAAGGGGTAATGACCAAGGGGATCTTTTGTTTTTTAAGGTCCAGGGATTGTGGGTAACTGCCTTTAGTGAATGTAGCCTCTCTGCAGGGCACTCTGCTTTGGGCCTCTGTGTGGTTTATCTCCAAAAAGTGCTGTACATCTAAAGCATCTTTTGCCAGCTTCCCCTACATCCACCTTCTATAGAATCCAGCCACCATGACACAATTGACAGATCCCATGCCCCTCCCCTTCTCGCCTGACTTCCAGTAACGGATGAGCATTTTTTTTTATCCGACAGAAACCCCTTTAACTGTCTGTTTTCCTGTAGTTGCCATAACTTGATTGGCCAGGTGAAAGGGGTGGGGCTTGGGATGACAAATACCTCATAAGGTCAAACACCTTATGAATGTGTAGTATTTTTGAAGGAGTGGGTTTACACGTTGAAACAATTTATCGAAACCTAACAGAAGAGGGAGCTTCCTAGACAAGGAGAAAAACAATGGATGTATCTTAATTGGCTTCCTTAATACAACCCTTTTAGAGGAAATTTGACTAGCGCGAGCTAAAAAGGTTTGAATGTAGCTGTGTTTCTCTTTCATCCAAAGTTGCAATGAAGCCATCAAGAGTGGATTCTTGAAGAGCATCTTCAATAGAGATGTCAGCTTGTGATGATTAGGCCTGTAATTATTGCTGCCGTTTGTCCTCTGTTTGTGAAACCCAATTGATTAACCACCTGTTACGAATGCAGAGCTGTCTGGCAGTAATTTACTGCATATCTGTAGCCATTCATTGACACAAGCCTGCTAATATTACTGCTGTAGACCAGGGGTGCCCAACCCTGGGTCTGGGGACCCACTGCCTTGCATATTTTAGTTGTCTCCCTGCTCCAACACACCTGATTCTAATGAATGAGTTGTAATCAGGCTTCTGCAGGGAATGATAAAGACCCATTAATTTGAGTCAGGGGACAAAACTGTCTGCTAGACAAAACAGATTTGCTGAACTATTATTAAAGATTAATCCTACAAAATATTGGTCGCTTCCTTGTGTTGTGTTGCAACTTGCCACACATCTGGGATAATACGGTTGTAAATGGTATTCCCTATAAACGCTACAGAAAGGTAAATGGGTAAGATATTATTTATTATATAGATAATACATTTTTAAGGGGTAAAGGATCCTTTTTACTTTTCACTTCAGCCAGAATGACATGTAGTGGTTATGCAGTTTAGCTCACTGAATATGGAAACTTGGTTTAGTAAAGATGTTTCCCTGGTCTCAAACAGTAGCTTGTTCTTAAGATACTGACATTCTTGCAGCTATTGAGCAATTAGGCCTGCTTTACTTACAGTACATACTACTGTTAACTAGCATTTTGTTAAAATGCTACTGTAAAATGTATAATGTATTTGGTGAAAAATAAATATTAAACAGACAGTTTAACCTTGAGGGTAACATTCAAAAACCCAATAAATCTGAATAGGAATCCCTGCAAGCAATACAGGCCTAGGGTGTCTCTCTGGCATTCCCATTACCTATCCTGTTTTCGGTTGACTTTTACAGTGGGTTTTGATAAGAGAAAATCCCCTGCCCCTGCGGACTCCTTGGCTAAATGTAGAATTGGTGTGCCTTTCATCCCGTCCCTTTGATTTAGGCACAGCATTTTGAAATTCACTTCTTGCCTGCTATTGGGAACTATATAATAGTACACTTCTAAATTTTAAGCGGGTTCATGTATCATTACAATTTTGTGTTGCATTTGTCTTCCTCTCATCTTTATATTTCAAGGTACTCAATGTCCAGTATTTTTTTCCTTTTTGATCCCAGACATAATGCCTAATGGTTAAGGAATAATCTTAACACTTTACATTTAAAAGTAGAATTTTATATAAAGGTATTGCCCATACTGTCCTAAAATTGTTACCTTATTAATTATAACCGCCAACTGCCATGTCACATTTTAATGTGGGCTTTAATTAACCAAATGCTTATAACACTGACCACTGTACCAGCTGTCTTGTCACAGGAGATCCATCAATAATTTCCAGCCTTCATGATATAATTGATTAGCTGCATTCCTTTATGTATTGCAACAGTTATTTTTAACTATGCACTTTTTTTTCTCACCCCACTCATTTCCTGCCAACAATATATTGTAAGGGAACTTATAAAAAATTTGAAATGCATTTTGCGTCTGGTCAGCTATTGCATGCTAATTTGTAAAAAATCATTTTACACGTTTAGTCAAAATCAACAAATATCTATTCACATTTCACTAGCGTACAGATTTCTGTGCGTGCTGGAAATAAATAATATGATACTTATACACAGCCCTGGATCTGTAAGTAGGAACATAAACAAAGTGGCGAAAACCACTCACATCAGCAAAGCCGTAGTGCAATGCTTTGCTTCACAATGCATTTCAATGTGTGGAGTGGTGCCGCTTACAAAGGGCGGGATAATGTTAGTCGTTCTCAAAAATGACTAATCCTGCCTTGTACATGAAGCAGCCACATGTGATCTGAAGTTCTGACCAGCAAACAGCCAGGTTCGCTCAGTCCTAGAAGGCAAACCCCTGCTGTATGTGCCTGCAACACGACCCTCTCAAGCACGCCAAGGATACATAAGTGAAAGCTGTTTGCTCCCGTCTCTGCTGTTGGAGACATTAATGGAGGCCCAAGCTCAGCTCTGTGGGGACAATGGTCTGTGAGCTCTTTGCCCTCAAAGAGAAGATGCTCTCCTCTTAGGAGAGGGTCAGTCTGCGCCGAACTTTAGCCACAGCCATGGCATCTTCAGTGGAACCGGTCTGGGAAAGCAGTTGCTTGTGTTGACGGGCCTTTCCTTTCACATTGATGTTATTTAATATGGTTAGAAATGCTTTTATTCAATTATTTCAATGGCTTAAAGCCATGAGTTGGGTCCTGGGTTTGGTTACGGAATAATTGCTGTGGTTTGAAACCAACAACTGTAATTTTACTAGTATTATTCATGTTAGTTCAACCTGTAATTAGAAATCGATACTAATTTAGCTCCTATGGGTGAATGATACGCCACTAGTATAGTGTCGTAAGTAAAGTAGCCTTATGGGTTTTTCTCATTACTGAATTCTTCCTTCTTGAGCCAATGGGTGTTCAAGTGCTTATTTGTCCATCCCCTCTGCTAGATCTCTCTCTCATTACAAACTATTTGTACTGTTTGTCTAAACTGTCCTACCTCAAACATGGCAAATCTAAAGTTTAAATATCCTCTTCTCTCTAGACACAGTGTCACTTTTAAATTCCTCAGAAACGTAAAATTCAAAGATGGATGGAAGATGGAACGAATGTTTTCAAAATAATTAGGACTGTTTAAATGGACACGTTTGCTTTTGTTATGTGCATTGAACTCTGAATGAACTCACTTGAGACTCATTTGAAGTAATCTACTGAGCATAAAGCTGTACTCTTAATGCACATGTCTTAATGCCAGCAGTGCAATAGCTGCAAATTCAAGAGCCTGGCTGCTGGCAGCTTCTAGTGTGATATTGCAAAGCTGAAGAAAAATCTTGTTCAACGTGGAAAGCCCTCATTATTTATTTATTTGGGGCTTGGACTGTCTCGGAAGCCTTCCGCTGGAATGCAGACGGAATGAAAGCTCTCCTCTGCGACTTCCTTTTCTCTGCAGTGCTGCCGAGGGCAAGATTGCTGGGGAAAAGCCTGTAAACCGTGCAGTCTTCCTAACACGAGAAGAGACCGCTTTGCAGCCCTGATCTTTCCCGTTTTAGAGATCTGGCCTCTTTCTGCTGTGTCCTGACACTGGGTCAGCCCTTAGTATTCCTCTGAAGTGCCTTGGTCGTGTACTGTGTAGAACAGAGACGGTGGTGGTTTACACTAAGCTAGTAGCTTGATAACCTAATAGACATTGATGTCCTTACTATGGACTCAATGTTTGGCAGTAACATTGTAACGATGTTGGACTAAACATGGGATATGGGGTTGTTCAATGATTTTATGTGCGAGGGAGTGTGCACATGTTTGTGTGCACATGTGCTGCTTAGGCTGACCTATTTTCAAGTACGGTAAACATAATAAACCATAGCAAGTACGGTACACTAGTAATTGTCAAAGTTGATGGAAAAATGGCAATGTGCTGCATATTTCCCACCTCCACTTTTACATCTTTTCAGCAATCTGAGTGTTCAGTGTTGGTTGAGCTACAATATATCCCATTAAGATGCTTTCTCTGTAAGAGAGCCCCTTCAGACTTGGTCAGCTAACAACATTTTTCTGTATTCAATCACTGGGAGTGGCCTTGGCAACAACTTGGTGTGGAGCACAAATGTTTCCACTGCGCACACTGCAAGCTATAGAGTGTGAAAAAGGCCCCTGTCCATAACTCCCCTTTGAAATGTCTTAATAGAGTTCCATGGCCCTGTGGCCTACAGTGGAAGCAATACCACAAGGGTGACAGGTCGTACCAGGAGGTTAATATGTCACCATTTTGTCTTTGTCACAAGTTGTGTACTGTACAGTAGACTCAATGTTTTTCTGCCACGTGCCATGAGGGAACACGCGGTTGACTTGCCTTTAGCTGTCGTGCTGCAATTCTGATCTCCAGCGGCGCTTGCCTCGTAGATGGCCTGTCTCTGTGTGCAGTTGCCTGGCAGTGGGGAGTGTTTGATGGAATGGATATACTGAGAAAGTAGGACTGAGAAGACATTATTGACAAAGTATTCCTAATTGGTCAATAATGCCACAATTGATATTGTATAGAATATCCTATTTTATTGAAGGACTTTTGTAATTTAACTGGACTGAAAGGTGATACACATCACATTTGTAGATTATGTGATTCATGGAATACACTGTACTGTCTCAGGCAGAGCTCACAAGCAAGCAGTGATTGTGATTGCCAGAATATAAATGTCTGCCTGATGGATAATGTGTGCAACTACCATTTTGACTTGAATCATCATCAGAACATTGTCAATGCTTAAGATTTTCTTTTTGTTTTAGCTTCGCCTCACTTACTACTATTGTAGCTGTTGCCAAATAGAAAATAAATCCCTCTATTGAGCCCACTAGGGATCGTAATTGTGCATCAGTGTGATGGTTGTAAGTGTGGTATAAATGCCTTTACACAGGTGAGACGGAGAGACTAGAGAATTGCTAGTTTAGATCTCAATAGCATCGCTGCTGTCTGAATATTTGATGTCCGGAAAATTTGGCGCATGTTGGTTCACTAGCTTTAAATCATAATTTTATATATGCCCAAAATGCACACGACAACTATGGTAAATTAGTCTTATGATGACCTCCAGCTGCTAAGGCCTTCAGTGTTGCACGGCACATAGCCCTGTGAACAGATGAGGCTTTTATCAGCCTGCTCGTCATGCAGAAGTCTCTGCTTCCAGCACAATTTTATGGCCTAAACTCTGTTTTTATGTGATTCTTTATCTTTGCTTCACTGTTATGCGCCATTAAACTCTTGTTTGTTGCATATTTGGGGAGGATGGTTCTGAGATGTATGCATGTTGTTGATATATTGAGTTTACAATACACCCCCTCTTTCCAATCGAGTACGTATTTATGCCATTTATGACTCTTTTCATTGATTTGAATAAATGAGTGTGCTTATTGACGTAGGGGTGTTAATCCCACCTAGGTCGTAAAGCAGCCACAATCTTGATACATTTAGCCCACCAGTACCATCAGCGGGCTGCTTCTGAAGAGGGTCCTTGTGGTTGGACTCCAATTTGAAGAAATAAACTGTTCTAAGTTTAAGCCCCGATGGGAACTTCCTTATGGCGTTCAGACTCTTAACTACCCTCCCTGAATGCTGACGATGAGCTTTCACTCAATCAGATCTCGGCAAGTGTTTACACACAAAAATTACTGTGATTATTATTTTCTTTTTATATGGCTGTGCTGCAGTGCCGGAAATTATTGCCTTTGCAATATCATTAGCTGTGTTTTTGGTATTCATCACCTACTGATCTTGTTTGTTCAATTTTAATTCCACTATCAACTCATGCATGGCACACTACATCAGCTGGGACAGAGTCTCGTTCAGCCTCTACAGTGGCAAACAAGCAATTACAAGCAAAATTTAAATCCAGAATTATTAACCAATTTGCTATAGCAGATGCACAACATTGCTGTCCCAGAATGCCGTTGACAGAAGACAATTATGTTGCTGGGTCATTGAACCAGACAGCCACATTCTTTTAAACCCAACCCACCCAAGCAGAAAGCAACCCTCTGATGATATTTCAGGGAGTCTTATCTTGTCACTGCGCTGCTGGGATGCTCAGCACATTTTATATGAACAGCTCAAACAGCAAGGGATCTCATACCTGCAAATAACCTGGAAACAATTGAGTTAACATCGAGTCATCTTGTAATCTAGTGGCTATCAACACAGGCTAATTCGTTTATTGGTTACTTTTTTTTGTATTGTACAATAAAGGCAACTGTTTTGCCAGATGACATTCACATCAAGGCAACTTTGTTGAAGTATAAAGCTAAACCTCATGAGGTGATCTGCAGGGACGTCAGCTCAGTGTTGCTAGCACCGTTTGTGTTGCTAGTCCATGCAGCGCTACACCGGTGATTAACTGTTCTGCAAGCTCATCCAACCCCAAAAACATGTTAGGTGGAGAAGAAAGAGGTTGCTTCCCCCCCTATCCTCCCCATTGCTATCACAGGATGCAGGGCGTGTTGTGATGAATTGACTGGGACCAGCTCCTTGAAAAGGTCACTGCTCAGTTCAGGTTTGCATGTGTTACCACTAAGTGTTGTTCTTGCTGTTGGTAGATTAGGGACGTGTTCAGGAAGTTTTTAGTTTCCCTACCCAGGTCAATAAAACCATCTAATATGTTTAAAGTATAGTCAGCGATTATAGGATGATACATAAGATGCTATTTATTGCATTGAAGCTTTATTCAATTGATATTAAGTAACTGTAAATGTGTTTCTGTGTAGCTCTACTGTTGCACGCGCACATACTGTTGGCATAAAAAGTAATTGCCTAATTCATTTGTATGAAAATTGTGGTAGTAGTGATGGGAGTAATATCAAATTTAATGTCTAATCCATCTGACTTGATCTCTGTATTTATACTGGTGTTGACGACTCTAAACTAGCTATACAAGGATACTGGTGTTGACGACTCTAAACTAGCTATACAAGGATACTGGTGTTGACTACTCTAAACTAGCTATAC